>CAUYRH010047042.1:0-45711 GCA_963574655.1 Perodicticus potto
TTGTGGTGGGCGCCTGTAGTCCCAGCTACTTGGGAGGCAGAGGCAAGAGACTCGCTTGAGCCCAGGAATTGGAGGTTGCTGTGAGCTGTGATGCCACAGCACTCTATCCAGGGTGACAGCTTGAGGCTCTGTCTCAAAAAATAAATAAGTACATAAATAAAAATTGATTAAATTTATATCAAAACTAAATGTAGGCTCAGCACCTATAGCTCAAGTGGCTAAAGTGCCAGCCACATACACCAAAGCTGGTGGGTTCGAATCCAGCCTGGGCCTGCCAAACAACAATGACAACTACAACCAAAAAAACCCAAAACAAACACAGCCCGGTGTTGTGGTGGGCAACTATAGTCCCAGGTACTTGGGAGACTGAGGCAAGAGAATCACTTAAGCCCAGGAGTTGAAAGCTGCTGTGAGCTATGACACCATTGCACTCTACCCAGGATGACAGCTTGAGGCTCTGTCTCCAAAAAAAACACCAAAAACTAAATGTACATTTAAAAACATTACATACTATCCTCATTTGTTTAAAAAAAGACATGCTAATTGAAAAATAATTACTTGGCCAATGACAGATACCAGTAAATCTTTCATAAATGTTAATGTAATAATAAAGCAGACTACTTACATGAATAAGCTGCAGAACAGAATCATACAAAATCAGAAGTATAAAGGATCTCCAGTTCAATATTTATTATTAAAAAAGGGCTAAAGGAACTCTCATTGTCATAAATGACACAGAGCTAGAACTAAAACATGTATTTTGACACACTATCCTAGTCCTTTATTCATTATACCAGTGTGCTAAATACTCAAAATGTTTTTAATCCAAATTTTTGCCATACATAGTGTCATTTTCAAGTTTATGTATGTAAATAGCTGGAATATGCCTAGACACCAAGTATATTATGTTCAATTATCTACTGTTCTCAAATCAATTTTCCATGTTTTCTTTAAAATATATTGATCTTTCTATTAAAATAATCTATTATGTTTATTAGATAACTGACAAATAGCAGAAGCAGCATCAAAGTTTAGAAGTTAAAGGACCTTCTAGGTTAATACTATCGCCACATATTTCACAGGTAGGTTTTTAAGATAAAGTTAAGAGGAAATGTCAAAGCGCTTTGAAACTACCAAAATCCCCTTAGGAATACAAGGTATCTATTAACAGATGCAGGCATACTGACTTTTACATATCAAATTTGAAAGAACTTATCTTAGCACAAACAGTGATAAGAAAATAGTATAATTTTAAGATACTTCATATTCAAGCCTTTCTCACCAACTTTCAATTCTTCAACATTTGTGAAATTACCTGAAGTATCATGGATACAGAATTTACTTTTAATATATACATTTTATACATTAGAAGAACATAAAAGCCTTCAATAAACTGCCCTTTCTTAGAAATAACAAACAACTCAAGCTAGTACATATTTTATGTACAACAATAACTAACTCAATTATGTAGAAATAGCTCATAAAACTATTTTGTAGAATTATGTCATACCAGGACAGCTAGAAACAGGTGTCCCCATATTAATGAGGCAAAGTGCACAACGAGGAAGGGGTTTTCGACAGCCAGGACAACTTGTGACTTTAGATTTTGTTGGCGAGCCACTCACTCCATACTGACTAAAACCTCTGCCCTGATGAGGCACGGCCGAACAGCTGTAGGAGATTGACTTGCCACAGAAATTGCAACTCACGAACACCTAAAAAACAAACAAAAAAAGGAATAAATGTAATGCAAACCATAATGGGATGACAAAGTTTGATCCTAACAAATTATTTTGGAATAATTCTTAAAATTTCATTTTACATTGTAAAATAATTTATTGCTAAGCTTGACTAGTTCTTTCTTATTTAAAATCTCTACTTAGAAGTTACATTATTTGGGTATTTCCTTTCTGTTTCCTTTGTTTGGTTATATTCTTACTAATAATGTTGAAATGGATAGAAAAACTCAGAAACTTTATATCCCAACATTTTAAAAAATAACCAGGACTTTAGAATTCACACTGGGCCATTACAAAATATCCCAGTATGACTTCTAAACCAAAGGTCAGTGATATCATGTTCTGAAAAAAATTTTCTTATTTAAAAAAACACTCTATTACTAAGATAAAAAGGAGTTAAGGATCCTGTAATGGTAAATAGTCAAAATTTTAGAGTAACAGCAATAGAAGCAGTCCATTTTGCTTTTACAGTAAACTCCTAGGCCCTTAATCACTAATTACTATATAGATTAGTAACATATACAACCATATATTGTTATATGACTGATACTCAGATTTTAATATGAGCACGAATTTCTCAATTTCCTATAATAAGAAAATAGCAACATCCAGTGCTCATATTAAGGATAACATAATATTTATATCTAAACTAAGATATAATCATTTCATGTCATATGCCTATTATACTTGATCTCAGTTTTTAAACTAATGCTAAAAGTGTCCATGTGTAATTCGACATGATATATACTGTTAAATTAAAAAAAACCCAAATCCTGCTTTATTGCACATAAATAGTGCTGAAAAATTTAATACATAAATGGAATTTATAAGATCATGCAATAGTTTAGATTCTGAAAGGGCTGGGAATATGCTGAAAAACTTTAGACAGTCCTAGGATTGGTTTAGAGTTGCCTGAGATCATCTGAGCATGTGGTTTGTACTACGTTAGACTATAGCTCAAGCTGTAGGGATAACTGTTAGGAAGCAGCAGAACGGAACAGGAAGATCAAGGACAAAATATAGTTTGGAATAGATAAAGACATCAGTGAGAACTCAATACAGGCAAAAGAATAAGCTAAAAATTATTAAATTAAACATTAAAATGTTTCAAAACAATGCACTTACCTGTGCTAAAGGCTTGGAACTGGGATCCAACTTACTCCTGTGAATATCAAATTCAGCTCGTTTATGCCAAAACCTCCAGGCATCTAATAAATTTCTATAGTTCTCAATCCAGTACTGAACTCTTTCATCCTTAAGAACATCTAAATGTGAACCCTATAAAGAAAACATGAATTATTTTAATTGTTCAAAATTTTCTGGCTGAAACAGAAGATTCTGAGTAACGTGAGCATGAGTCACAAGAAAAAAACAGCCCCTTTCTTGCCAAAAGCTGGCTCTTAATGAGGATACAATAAAAATATTGGAAGCCCTGTTAATCTATCTTAAATAACTCTCATTGTCATAGAGTAAACAACACAGCTGGCCTCCACCCGTGACATAAATATGTACCTTATGCATCATACCTGGCCAGGGAAGTGCTATTTTCTTTTAATTAAGTTTAAGGAACCAGGAGCAACAATTCACCTTCATTATTGAATGCTGCAAATAGTGACATGAATACTCTGTCATAGCAATTAAAACCTCTGGGTTCATGAACTCTGTTTACTATCTAACCCAAAACTAAACCAAAATTGCTCAGTCACATTTAAACAACACTTACTTCGCCTGGCCCTTCATATCTAGCAATGCACTGTGAACTGAAATTCTGCTTTTATATATCCACTTATCTGTAAGTTAAACCTGTCTATTCTCTCAACTTCAATTAAAACATACATTCACTACAATAATAATAAAAAAGAAAAACCAAAACCAAACCAAACTTTTTTGCCCCTAGTCCACAGTGAAAAGCAACCATTTGTTTTACTTAAGTTTACTTTAGAGTTCTTCCCATCAAAGAACCTCAACTTCTTGCCAGTAAGAATTTTCCTAAAGCTGTTATTTTTCCTAACAGCTGTGACATTCCAAATACAGTCCACATTTTATATATGTTTGGTTTGGGTTATTTTTTATTTTATTTTTTTTTAGAGACAGAGTCTCACGTTGTCACCCTCAGTAGAGTGCGCTGGCATCATAGCTCACAGCAACCTCTAGTTCTTGGGCTTAGGCGATCCTCCTGAGCAGCTGGGACTATAGGCGCCGCCACAACGCCCGGCTATGCTTTGGATTTTCATAGAAGTCTTTTAGCCCTGCCAGGGTATCTTCCTTAACTTTACATGATGGAGAAAGTAAAGAAAGTATCTATTTCCAATGACACCTTGGGCATCAATTTGAAGCCCAGTTTTCTCAGTCCCACTTGAAGCCAGATAGAAAAGCAAAATGTTTTAGAGAAATTAGCAAACACTTTACTTAAGGAAAAAGAACAAAAACTTGTAACAGCTAATAGAGATAAACTATCTTTAGACATTCAATCAAAAATAGGGAAGAAACATATCTTTTGTCTATTAAATTAGATACTAACTTCAATTACCAGTTTGCTTATAATCTTAGAATTGTGGGAGACCAATGGGGGTGGATTGGCTGAGCTCAGGAGTTTGAGACCAGCCTAAGCAAGAGTGAGACCCAGTCTCCACGTTGTTTATCAAATCATCACATTGTACCCAATAAATCTATATAGTTATGATTTAATAAAAATAAAGTTAAAAAAAAACAGAAAAAGGTTACAGTGTGATCCATGACAACACATGATAAATAAATTAAAAAAAAAAAATAGCTGGGTGTTGTGTTTGGTGCCTGTAGTCCCAGCTACTTGGGAGTCCAAGGTAAGAGGATCTGACCCCAAGAGTTTGAGGTTGCTATGAGTTATGACACATGGCACTCTATCCAGGGCAACAAAGTGAGAGTCTGCCTTAAAAAAATACAAAAATAAGAAAAAAAAGAATTTGGTTAATTAATATGTAGTAAGTCTTCTCCACATCTGTCCTAAACTAAAACTGAGCCCCAGCAAGATCTGTAGCAAACAGAGTTCAGAGATTGAGTTTGAACAAATTTGAAGTGTATGGTAACAGTTTGGGCTTTCCACAGATTCCACAGATGCAAGTAACAGTTCAGTTACTTGGAAAGTGATCAGCAAATAACTGAACTTCCCAAAGTAATAGTACTCTTCAGAAAGAGATAAAAGAAGATAGATCTCTATAATGTAGTATATAAAAGCCCAACAGTCAATAAAAAAGAATCACTAGATATAAAAGGCAACAGGTAAATGTGGTTGAAAGTAAAGGAAAAAAGGGGCAACAGAAATTAGACCTAAAATAGCCCAGATGTTAGAGTCAGAAGGTGAATTTCCATATAGCTGTAAGAAATGTATTCAAAGAATTAAAGGAAAATAATTTTAATTAGTGAACAGATAGAAATCTGAACTGAGAAACGTAAACTATAACAAAATTAAGATACTACAACGAAAAGACACAAGAACTGAAGTTAAGAGTTCCCTGGAAACCGTAACAGACTGAAGGTAACAGAAAAATCAACGAACAAATTAGTAAAAATTATCCAATTTAAAGAATAGAGAAAGAAAGATAAAAGGAAAATGAACAGAGCCTCAAGCACTTATGGAAAATATCAAGTGGTTTAATATACATGTGATAAGAATGTAAGAAAAAAAGAGAACGAGATTGGGGCACAAAAAAAAAAAATTGAAGAAATAATGTTCCCAGGCTCGGCGCCTATGGCTCAATGGGCTAAGGCGCCAGCCACGTACACCTAAGCTGGCGGGTTCGAATCCAGCCTGGGCCCGCCAAACAACAATGACGGCTGCAACCAAAAAATGGCCGGCTGTTGTGGTGGGTGTCTGTAGTCCCAGCTACTTGGGAGGTGGAGGCAGAAGACTCACTTGAGCCCAGGAATTGGAGGTTGCTGTGAGCTGTGAGGCCATGGCACTCTACCAAGGATGACAGCTTGAGACTGTCTCCAAAAAAAAAAAAAAGAAATAATGTCCCCAAATCTGATGAAAAACACTTGACTTACTCAGTGAACCATAAGCAGGATAAGAAGAACCACAACTACACACATGAGGGGCATACTGCTGAAAAATCAAAATAAAATCTTGGAAGAAGCCCAAAGAAAAATGAAATATCACAAACAGGAAAACAAGGATTAGATAGCTGACTACGCATCAGAAACAACAGAGACCAGAAAACAACGAAACTATATCTTTTAGAGGCTGAGAGAAAAAGGGCAAAGTAAGCATTTTCAATTAAAATTATAAAGCTGAGGGAATCTTTCACCTATATGACAAGAAAAAAATCAAAAGGAAATACTAGGTGAAACTCACATCTATTGAAAGGAATAAAGGATGCCAAGAATGGTAAACATAAATACAAGAGCCCAAGTTTTCATTCCTCTCATGATTTATATAAAGACAAATGACGAAAGACAAATCATAACACAAGTAAGTTATAGTTTATGATGTCTACAGAAGTAAAATATTTGACAACCAGGACAAAGGAGTCGGTATGTAAATCAAATTACACTGTTGTAACATATGTGATGCATGAAGTATGAAGCAAAACTCAGAAAACATCAGGTGTGAGGTAAGAAAGGGAAGGAGTGAAGCAGGAAGCATGTGTCAGGTGTGAAATGTGAAGTATAAGGAGGTAAATACTGACTTTGATGAGTTAAGGATGCATATTGTTAGAACTAGAGCAACACTTAATAAAAATGAAAAGAGGCAGAGCTTAAAAACCCAGAGGCAGTAATATAAAACATGAAAATATTCAATTAACCTAAAATAAGGTAGGTAAGCAACAGAGGAACAAAAGGAAAAAGGTAAAGAAACTGGAAAACAAATAGCAAGATGGCAGACTTAACCATGCCCATATAAATGTAAATGAAAAAAAATCCCAATTATCAGAATGGATTAAAAAAAATGTAAGATCTAGGGTCTTTTTGTCCCACACAGTAGAATGGACTGATCTGCTGCAATGGCAAGAGCCCAATCAGGGTGGTCCTTGGGCTTGAGCATTCGCCTTTTTGGCAAGGTGACTTCTGGAAAGTTCTCTCTTGAGACTTGGTATAGTAGTATATCAGGTTAGTTGGAAGAAAGGACCACAGTAGAGCTGTTAAGAATATAAGCTCACAGGCCAGGTACAGAGACTCACATCTGTAGTCCTAACGCCTTGGGAGGCCCAGGCCAAGGCCCAGGCAGGAGTATTACTTGACCTCAGGAGGCTCTGCCTCAAAAAACAAAAAAAAGGTCTTAACAGTATTTAACTGCATTTGACCCAGAAGTCTCTCAAAATTTGATGCAAAAGAAAGTATCTGTCAGTGTATTTGGTGTTTTTTGTGTATGTACCATAATAAGGCATGAAAAGGGACTTAATATAAAAGTATTGACGGTGATAGGGAAAATTTTCACATATGAGAGGAAACCTAACAATATAGCAAGATGCATGGAGCTCATGCATGCTAGAATAAGTTCATTCCTTTTAACCAGTCTGCATGTCTAGCAAGTATCTTCCTATTAGCCTGTATGTCAGTTAAAAGTAACTCACTTTCCAGAATCTTTAAATATTTAATATTCAAAAAAGAAAGATCTGATTATATACTGCCTGCATTTTAAATATATTTTATAAATCCTGATCAGCAGTTAATAATCCATTTGCATTCTGTATTCCTATAGCTACAGCTTTATTTAAAAAATAATCTTATTTCAGTAAGAAAAAAATGTTACAGAATGATATTTTTTCTTCCATAGACAGTAGCTTGACTTCGTAGTTAAGTTTGTTTTGCAGTTTGTAGACTAGTATCCACATGTATTCACAATTACATAGAGCGGGTATTTTACTATGTTTACCCAGTACACAGCATGGTATCATATTTCGTAAAAGAATGAGGGCAGAAAAGGAAAAGGTAATGACACCATGTAGGTGATTATCTGTACACAGGGCTATAAGAAATCTCTCAGGAAGATACTCTAAAATTTTTACAGTATTTCCAGCAAAAGAAAAGTAGAAGGTAACCTCCTATGTGGAATCTCTTTTTAACCACTAAAGAGTAAAAACTGAGAAAAATATTAATCACTTGGTTACTCCAAATCACTTCCATTGATAATTAAAAGGGAAAATGAAATTTAAGAGAACTGTGGGATAACTTGCCTTCAACACTTCAACTGAGACTGTGGGGAAAAGGAATCTTTTGCAGAAGGTGCAGTTCTGTTAACAATCAGAGAAACTGGAGAGGTTTCTCTGTTCCATTTGAGCTTTACATAAATTCAGAATCAGTGTCAACACTGGTATTTACCAGAGTGAAAGGAAAAACTGGATAACCCAATGAGAAGATTTAGGGACAGTAAGATAAAACACAGTCCTTAACATATCAATTTATGAGGTTAAAGCTAAATGCTTTCTAAAGATCCTAAGCAAGCAAAAGTGTATACTTACTTTTGATTGAGGAAAGAAAATACAAAATGGGGGAGGTGTTTTTACTTTTTTAAGCTGCTGTTAAACTGCACTGACCTGTAACATGCAGTAACTTGCTGTTTGGACATCTCCAGTTCTATCAACATAACTCTCCATTAAGTCCACGCCATCTTTAGTAAGGCCTGTAAGCAATATTCCTTCCAAATTTCCAGCTTCTTTCATTTCATTGGTCAATTTTTCGATGTATCTATTTAACTGAAAAATTCAAAGTGACCTTTCTAAAGCAGTCTGCTTCACTATGTATTTTGTATTTCAAAACTACTACATTTGAACAATTTCATTCCTAATGGGAAACATTCTAAAATAATATCTAGACAGGTACTAAGAAGCTTGTATCTATCTCGTATTTTTACAGTATTTCCAGCAAAAGAAAAGTAAAGGTAACCTCTACGTGGAATCTCTTTTTAACCACTAAACAGTAAAAACTGAGAAAAATATTAATCACTTGGTTACCCCAAATCACTTCCATCGATAATTCCAATGCAGTATCCATGATCACTTGAATTATCTTAAAAAGGCATTTATTATGTTTTGATAATTATTTCCTAAAAGAACTACAGATAGTTTACTATTTTAAAGAGAAATGTCCTCATTATTCTGCAAAATTTTTGTTTTTAGAGTAGTATGTAATAGAATCATGGGATCTGAGTTGGCAGGGAACTTTAAAAGCCATCTCATTTAGACATTATCCCAATCCCAAACTGTAGCCAAGAATCTTCTAAATTGCCCCAGCATTTTATCATTATTAAGTACTTAATATATTGTATTACCTGTTTCTGTGCATTTCTCCCTCACTGTAAACATAGCATAGGGATGTAGCAACTGCTGAACATGCTGAAAATGAGGAATCCTTTTACAGCATCACTATGAGGTGAATTTAACATCTTTATCTATTAACTAATCTTACTTGCCAAAGCAGAAATAAACTAAAATGTTAAATCGGTATTCTAAACAAGCAAATTTAGTTATGTTAGGAATGTTTACAATATCTTGATTTAATAACTGATTACTATACTTTTTAGAAGAATTTATTTATCAATCTCACACATATATAATTATACATAAAAATCAGTTTCTTAGAATAATTGTGACGATCAGTATTAATCACTTTAAATACGGAATGAAATCAATTTTCACCTGAGCATCACTAAGGAATTTACAAGCAAATGCCACTCTGTCACGTACTGCAACTTTGTTTTCATACTGGAAAGAAAAAAGAAAGGTGTTACTTATAGATGGTATAAGTTTTAAATTTTTGCAGTGACTAAATATTTTATATGCCTAATGTATAAGTTTTTTTCCAAATGTATTAAGTTATCATGTTTATTTTGACAAAGCCAGTGACTGCCTGAGATGCCTTTCTTGACATAACTCTCAGGAATCTGTAAGGGTATCCTTGCAAAGTAAAGATTTACCTCTTAAAACAATGACCAATTCGGCTTTTAAAAAAATTCAGTTCAGTCTTCATCACTCCAACATTAAGTAGTAATGTATAGTGTATCAAGTTTAAGATGCCATGTAATCTTTCCATTATAGATATTAATTTGGGGGAAAGGAAGGAAATCTTTTCTTTGGCTACTAGTATAATCAATAAATCTAGGAAATGTGTGAATTGGCTATATACTAATACAGAATTTAGAAAGAATGCTAATAAGAGGTTTCTAAACACAAAGTGACAAGTTTGTCATTTATAAGTTTTAAAACTTAGAAATAAATAGATACATTCTTATGGCTAAAGTAAAATATTGTTATATAGATGGTTTGTGGCAAAATTTTCAGAGACATTATAACTAAAATTTCTGTATTGTTATCAATGTTGTAAAACACTATTTTGAAAGATGTTTTTGTAAATGTAGAAATGTATAATTTTGTGATTAGTAAAAAATAAATTAAAGGTGGAAAAAAGATCCAATTTCCATTTCATACATTCTATGAAAGAGTTTTCCTTCTGTATTTATTTTAGAGACAAAGTCTGACTTTGTCATCGGTAGAGTGCCTTAGTGTCATAGCTCACAGCAACCTCCAACTCTTGGGCTCAAGTGATTCTCCTGCCCCAGCCTCCCAAGTAGCTGGGACCACAGGCACCTGCCACAATGCACAGCTATTTTTAAAAGAGGTTTCTAAACATAAAATGACAAGTTTGTCATTTATAAGTTTTAAAACTTAGAAATAGATACATTCTTATGGCTAAAGTAAAATATTGTTATATAGATGGGTTGTGGCAAAATTTTCAGAGGCAGCTATTTTTAGAGACGGGGTCTTGCTCTGGCTCAGGCTGGTTTTGAACCTGTGAGCTCAGGCAATCCACCTGCCTTGGCCTCAGTGCCAATGCAACATTTAAAGTCTTTTTTGTTTAACAAAAAAGATTTAATAATATTTTAAAAATGCACATATTAATTTGAAGTGATTAGAAAAATTCAATAGTAATTTACTAAAAGTAATAGACAACATACATAAACTCTGGACACTGTCAAAATTGAAACTAATAACATTTATTAAAAATTTCATTAAGTTACCTTAATAAAATACATGTTTTTACAAAGTCTGAAGGACTGACACTTAAATCAGTTATTCAAGCAATGTATATTTTATAGGAAATGCCACAAGAGCAAACATAGAAATAAGTTTCAATGTAGAAATTTCTTCTCATTTCTGGAAAAATGCCCAACACCACAAAGTTGAAGTACTAATGTACAGCTTAAAAACCAACAACTGAAACTGCTAAGCCAAGTCTCAGTTCGTTCTTCTCTATTTTGTTATAAAGAGCTATTTGGTGTAATAATCATATGTGGCTAAAGCAGGAAAGAAAAAATTAAACAACACAAAGACCAAATAAAGAAGAAAAATAAAGTAGTACACTGTAAATAGTATTATCATATAGTTTATCTCCAAACTGGAACATATCTGAGAATGACAGATGCTAACTCAGGCAAGATGTCTAACTGCCTTGACCAAAACTGATCTGAGTGATCATGAGTTGGTTTACTTAACTGAACACACACACACAAATTTAATGTATTTTTATGTTTAAATAGTTCTAAATTTCGTTCTTAAGACAAAGGATAAAATCTTTATTCCTTCTGTATCTGAAAATTATATTGTTAAAACTACAAAAATCTAATTCAGTTTGATATGAGTTAACTATATTGGGAATCACACTCAAGAAGAGCTGTTCAAAAACAGTTTAGGAGATCTTTACTTAAAATATATGCATCAAAATACAATAAAAATGTCTTTATGCAACAGACATTTGAAAATTTTAGGGAAAAAAAAATTTTTAAGAAAGATTAAAAACTCCTATCTAATTCAAAGGAGGATCTCATGAAACAGAAATTAGCTTACCAAAACTCCATCATAAGATCCTGTTTCACTTGTCAGAAATGCAAACATGACACACAGATATGGGTTGTTTAGTTGTAATCGTAGAGTGCTGCACATTTCTCTCCAAAGGGAGTTCTTCTCATCCGTATAACCAGATAAAGCCATTGCTACCACATTGAGATTCAGATCTCCTACATATTAAAGACAGCCAGCTAATCAAAGTAATCAAAAGCTTAGTATCTCCTTCTTCTACATTTCTTAAAACATAAACAGAGACCAGAAAAATGAGCCCATTAGAATAAAGGTTTGATTCAGATTGGAAAATTTGGCAAGGACCACAAACAAAATTTCCATTCTTATAAAATTCACACCTATACACGTATTTGCAAACCCTGTGTAGGAAAGTGCATCTTTTAATTTTCAAGTTCTCATTTTAGGTAGGGTCCTATACAGTATTGTTATTGCTTATTACATAAGGAAAAATGAAGCCATCCTGTCAGAATCAATGCCAACAAGTTCATTTATGCAAAAACATTTCATATCCCTGATAATACTATTCTACTATTCCATCTTGGGATAGGAATTTTCAAAATCGCTTTGTCTTTCTATTCGTAAATATATAATGCACATACTTACACACACACACACACATACATATATATATACATATACATAAGTGTCAACTGCAAAGTGTAGAAAGCCATATTTTGGTATTTTAACTATGTATTATAATTTTTCTAGGACAAAATGAACTATAAAAATTACTACAGAATTGCACTTGGACACATTTGCAATAAAGCAGTTGTTACCAAAAGTCTTTTTTAAAAATATTTGTTCTTAGCAGTTACTATGGCTTCTGGTAAGCTGCTATCTGACCTTCAGTTCCAGTGCTGCCTAATCTTCTAACGTATGTTCAACCTCAAAAGAGAAAACTAAATACGCCTTTAACTTTTACTCCTAAGTATTTTTACATTTACATACATATTATAGAAGTTTTCTTATTCTGTTTCTTGATTCTGTTCATTTTTTTCTCTTTGAAATAAAATAGCAACTTTTACTTTTATTATTAACAGCCTTATTCTTCTGTAACATTTTCCTAAGGTATCATGTGCTTGCTTCCTTTGCCTAGTATGTTAGATTAGATTTAAAGTCTTTTAAAAAAAATATTAAAATGAAAATGGCAAAGAATTATCTGTGGATTCTGTACAGAAGAATTTACTTCTAAAGAGAAAAGAATGTTTAACTCAGAAGTCTTCTCTCCAGTCCTTAACCAAATTATTGAAATAATTGGAAAGAAACTTTTTCCCTATTTTTAGTATAGATGTTTAAATGTAACACCAAATTTTCCAAGTACACATGATGAGAAAGTATTATGCTTTCAGTTTGTAGCAAAATTATAAATAGAAATAGCTTTAAATACCAATTATTTTTTCCATCACCACTTATCTTCTATTGCACTTTCAAATGGGGAAGACTTTTGTTACAGAAAAGATAAAGGAAATGATGTCAATCCAAGCAAAACATTAACTTTTTCAACATTTAGACTGTAGTACATATATTAGCTGATTTCATGCTTTTCTCTATGGTACAACCAGAACTGTATGTCTGTTTCAAAATGGACCAGCAACCAAGAATTCAGCATTCTGAATATTCAGAAATGATCTGTTAGGTATATTAAAAATCAATAGCTATAGACATCTTGGTTATTTTCAAGTGAAATATTCCTGATTAAAAAAAAATACCTGAAATTTGTATACCTAAGATTTGTTTCTCTAAGGATTCTCTGGCAAAATGCCAGAGTAAACAACTTACCACATTAAAAAAATATGTATTAAATGCAAACTAATCACCAGACTCAAGTAGAAGCATTTTTGAAGATCAAAGTAAGCTTTTTATAAGAGTCTATAGTAATCTAAATAAAAGTGCCTTTCAGAGTTTCCCCGAGGTCAACTGATAAACATCTAAAAGAGTATAAACTAAGATACATTCAAATGTGTGCCATAAAAATGCCTGCAGAATAAAGTAGTCCTACTCTGTAAGGAAATATACTTTTTAAAATGCATGTGAACTATCTTTAAAAGAGAAAACAATGAAAAGAGACACATTTGAGAACTCCTTATGATACTAAAATAACATTTAACCAAGTCTAACTTAACTTGACTCCATGAAAAGAGTAAATATTTACTATTATGGCATTGAGGTAATTTCTATTTCAACAAAAATTTACATGAAAATATTTAGTGATTAGGTAAGTGAAAATTATCAGCTTCCTTTCTTTAAAGGAGTCTATGAAGTGCCAATACCTTAGAATACGGCCTACTACCTTTTTCGGAAGATGCCCCTTCATTCAGGATTTGGATTGCTCGTCGAATATCCAAGTTGAACAATGCCACTGCAGCAGCTCTCTCCCACTCCCCTTCTTGTACCAGGGAGTTCAAAAACGGCCCCACATCTACATCCATTCCTTTCTTTATCCACCCACAAAGCTGTAAAGCTAAGATTCTCTCTTCATTTAAATTCTGAGTATCAGTTTGCTTATCCAACCCACTCCAATTATGTCTGCTGCTTTCCACCATTCCTAAAAACAGAAAACATTTTTATATTGATTTATTATTATTTTAAAATATATTTGGAAAGTAAGTTCATTTTACAGAGAAATAGTTCAACAACATATTTCATATTTAGACTATTCAATTTCTCAGCCACAATTTTATAGCATAAATGTGAAATATGTCACAAAGAAAACAAATTTTACATGTTTCTAAGTACAACAGCTTCTTGAGTTACCAAAGAGCTAGTGGAACAGGAGTCAATGTTCAGACTGAAGAAACTGAGTACATCCGTGAAGCCTCCCTGACTACTTAATCTAAAATAGGTACACCTGTTATTATCTAACTCACTACCCAATGTTTCCTCTTAACCTAATTTGTTTTTCAGTTTTATCTCTTTTCCCACTAGGACATAAACTCTAGGAAGGTAGGTATCTTGTCTGTATTATTCACAAGGTGTCTCCATGGCCTGAGATCAGTAGAAGTGCTGTCACTCTCTTTCTCTCCCCTCTCTCCACAAATACATGAAAAAATGAAATCACAGACTTACAAAGTACTCAAAAAGTTTAAGGTAAGTACTAAAATGAAAATACAATAGGAATGATTTGAAGGTGATCTTTCCCCTTACTAAATGAAACTTTTTATTCTCTTTTTAAAAAATTATTACAATAAAGACTTACTATTCTTATAGCCTTGTTACCTTCCCAAATAAAGGCAAAACAAAGATGAAACTTAAGAACTCTATTAATAGCAACCCAATTCTTAAATGTTCTAGAAAGTTTTACCATCAAAATTACCATTGTATAATTATCTGTCACTTGAACAAAAAGGATTTCCAGAATAAACTGAATTATGTATTAGGCAATGTGAATATCAAATTTTACCAACTTTTTATAGTAATTTACAGAAATTTGCATTTATATAATTACATGTATAAGACCACACTTATTCATTTGTAAAGAACTAGATCAAAAGCAAATACACAGGCTTTTAAAATTCTTAATTCAACTTGCTGGTTGTAGACAGAATTCTAAGAAGGGCTCTGTAATTCCTGTCCCATTTACCATATTCTTACATAATCCCCTCCCTTTGATCACAGGTGGAATCTGTGACTTTCTTCTCAACAACAGAATATAGCAGAGGATTAAGTATTTTGCAGATGTAATTAAGACCCTTACTCTACTCATTTCACTTTAAGTGAATCAAAGTAAGATTATCCTGTGTGGGTCTGACCTAATCAGGTGAGCTTCCTGTAAAAGAAAATCAGCAGGAGAGAGATCTCTTGCTGGTTTTTAAGAAGAAAAAGTTGCCATGCTGTCAGGTTTGTGAGAAGGCCATTTGGCAAGGAACTGTGACTATTCTGCCTTCTCCATCCCCTTTATCTAATTAATCATTAAATTTTGTCTCACTCTTTAATTTGTCCACATTTCTTTAGCCCTTCTGCCACTAACCTTGGTAAGGATACCATCACTTCTTGCCTGATTATTGCAGGCTTCTCCCTGATATTCCTACTATCTTCCTTGATCCCTTTTCCAATTCATTCCATACACAGTAAAATCTGTCACCACCCCCCTTTAAAATTCAACCTTAGTTTCTCCTTCTTAAAAGATTTATCTCCCTAATAAGTCTTTCCTGCGTTAGCACACTGCTAATCTTTCTAGCCTTCATTCTTTCCTCACTTCTCTCATGCTCTGTTCCACATAGTAAATGTGCTAAGCTCTCTTCCCTCTAGTCTAGGCTCTCTGCTGCTCCCTGTCTGGACCTCTTCCTAGACCAGCGGTTCTCAACTTTTCTAACGCCTCCTAATGCCATGACTCTTTAATACAATTCCTCAAGTTGATAATTATGTCTCCATAGTCTAGTATAGTTCCTGACACCCAGTGACCATTTAATAAATATTTGTTGAATGATAATTCATTCACTGTAAAAATTAAATATTGTAACATAGGAAAGGCAACTACTTCACAGTAAGTAATCACATACTATTTGTTAGCAAAATTAAAGTTTCCCGTGTACTCTAATAAACTTGTGCACTAGATTGCTGTGGACAAGATGGCTTAGTGTGTTGACTTACTATGTTGAATTGTTAGAGATCTAATTAGAAGAGGAAGTACTGCCAAATAAATAGAAGACTAACACCTATGACTGCCATCTTTGATAGTAATTTCTCTACTTTTTACCTTTGAGTGGTAAAAAGAAATTACTATTTTTTTTTTTAGAGACAGAGTCTTACTTTGTCGCCCTTGGTAGAATGACGTGGCATCACAGCTCACAGCAACCTCTAGCTCTTGGGCTTAGGAGATTCTCTTGCTTCAGCCTCTGAAGTACCTGGGACTAACGGCATCTGCCACAATGCCTGGATATTTTTTTGTTGCAGTTTGGCCAGGGCCAGGTTTGAACCTGCCACCCTCAGGATTAGGGGCCACAAAAGGTTTTTATTTCTTTTGCCATAGGCGCTGCCCTAGATTTTTATTTCTAAGACAAAACTAAAAGCTAAAAATCTACCAACAAGAGAATGAGGAACTCTTTTGAATGGTAGTCTTATCATTTTAGTCTGAGTAAAGACTACTTTGACTCAAAAGTGGGATACTCAGTTGTATCTACCATACCAGAACATAAAGCTATTCAACTTTCTTCCTCTGCTTTTCCTCAGAGATAGTTTGTTGGCTTTTCCCTAAAATATATAAAAATACAACAAACACCATAATCAACCTCTGAATTACTGAGAATGTAATGTGGCCTCACCTACTATATAAAGTACTATAAATTCTATAAACTTGGTGTTTAATTTTTCACGGCAGTAGTTCTAAAATTATGAAGTATGGTATTCAGGTTAATTCCTGGGGGTGATACAATATGTCTACCCTTTTACCTACCCTTTTACAGTTTCTAACAGAACTCATTCATTTTTCTTATAATAAAAGTTACTTTTTTTAGTGGTGGGCTAATGAGAGAACACCAAAATGAAACAGATCAGGTAAGTCATCTACTGCAGATTTCAGTGATGTGTGCCAAAGTAATCTGAAAGTCTTTGGGGGAAAACACAACACACTATAATAAATTTAACTGAAACACTTACCATAGTCTAAAAAAAGTATATTATTTTGCATTTTATATTATTTGTAAAGTATTGATGCAAGTCTTATAAAAAAAGTTGGATTTACTACTTCTACTGTTGTTCTTTGACTAAATAATGCGAACTACTTTTCTAGTAGCTCGATTTGGGCCCAAATTTGACTGCCAAAGCAGGAGAACAAATCCTAGGTCACAGACATACAGGTTGCACATTCCCAAATGTGAAAATCCAGAATCTAAAATGCTTCAAAATTTGAAACATTTTGAGCCCTACATGACAATCAAAGAGATGCTCAATCTGCAAGTATATAATGCAAATATTTCAAAATCTGAAAAATTATGAAATCTGACAGTTGGTGTACCAAGCCATTCTGGATAAGGAACACTTAGCCTGTAATTATAACTTCTTAAATCAATTCTAATAAAGAAAACAACTGTTTAAGCCAGTGAGTGAAAAATAAGTTTGGTTTTTGACAGTTTTAATTTTAGTTTATCAATTTCAATCTTACATTAATTCATACATTAATAATATTTTCACTAATTCATCAAGGACTATTTCAGGTATGGCTCCTTCAAGTTAGGTTATACTTCATGTCATAATTATAATCCTTGCCATCAGATGGCTCAAAGGAAATACTGGAGCAGCAAAATAAAAAGGGCTCTTCTTTAGTTAGAGCTCTTTTGATGTCGTTTTTAAAAACCAAACTGCTATGATATTATCCAAAATAACAATGAGCATCCTATAAATTATCTACAGGATAACTTATATTAGTTTTAATTTACATTAGCATAAAACCTTTCAAAGTGGATCTTCCAAAAAAATAATACCAAATAAATGAATGAGTAGGCTTAAGGAAGTCAATGTAACTTCAAAGAACCAAGACTCACTGCAAAAAGTATTCTGGACATAAATGCAGTTATACATTTAACACAATTCACTAAAACAGCTAATCAGAAAACCAAAAAAAAAAAAATAAAGTTTATGTATACAATCCTGAAATAACTAAGTGATCTCTACCAAATGATGGGGGGCAAAAATAAGAGTACAAAAGTCACAAACACTGGAGAAAATAAAATGGAGTTTTCTTACCCAAAGATGACTTTACAATTGATTTAATTCCTGCATAAACCAATGATCCTTTGTTGCCTGGAGATTTCTGATCCATATCTTCTGTGTATTGCTTCATAAGTATTTAAATACATAGGAAATACTAGTGATGATGCATAATAAAATATTTAAATGCTACATTTAATTTGATTTAGAGACAATTCATAGGCATCAGTACAAATAAGGTAGTTCTGTTCTATTCTATTGCAGAGACATATTTTTCTTCCTCTTATACAATCTACAAAGCAGTATTGCAAACTTAAGAGTTTTAAACAATTTTGCTTCATAATTTTAGTATTATGGAACTTGTATTTGGATATAAAACATTCAACATTATTTACAGACTGATCTTTCAGTAAACTTTAAGAACATTTCTACCTGATTCATCTCACAAAATTAACAATGCAAAGGATATAGTGCAGAGTATACCAGAGTGACTTGAGCTGTGGATCATCATTTCCAGCTAAAATGTGGTTTCTCCACACCTGTTCTGTATCAAGTCCATACCTTGACAAAGCCCGAAGGCGCATCTTTGTTGCTATATCTTTTTCTAAAGAATTATCACTTTCTTCTTCTGCACATTCATACAAATGACGACCACAAGCCCACATTAAAGATGTAATTGGGCTCCAGGCAAGAGATATTCTTTCAAAAACAGTGAAGTCAGACATTGTTCGGTTGGGAGTTACTACTATCATTCGATTTTGACTTGTTGGATGCCATGCAAAGGAAGCAATGTAATTGTCACAAGGTTGCACACTTCTTTCAATTATCGTGGGTTCAGTTTCATCTCCAATGGGAGTGGGTGTATGCTGCATATCATACAATCTAATAATATTACTATCTCGTGTTAAAGTGGCAAGTAGACCAGTCCTCGTTGGACACCATGCTACTTTTGTTAAAGGCTTTGGCTGTTCAGTCAATGTCAAAACCGGCTTCTCAAATTTTCTAAGATCCCATATTGCAACCTGACCTTCATAGAAGGAAGCCACACGGTCATGGAAGTACGGGTCTACCGTTACCCCTTGAACAGCTTTTGTATTTACAAACATCTTTTGGCTTGTATTCCGAAGATCAAATATGGCGAGGTTACGATGCATACCAGCAAGGAGAAGCTTCTGGTCTCGTGGAAGCCAACAGAGAGAGAGACAAGCATCATTCTGTCCTAATTCATAAAGTGGTTTTGTTACTAACAATGTTGTTTCAGTTTCACCTGCCGAAAGTCTTACTTTTTCCATGGGAACTATATCAGGAGTATATTTGCTGCATATATCCCATATCAGCACTGAAAAGTCAGCTCTGTGTTTATCTAGACCAGCAGCAAGCCAGTTACTATCCAGAGGATTCCATGCAAGGGTATTGCACTGTCGTGCATGTTTTGGAACGAATTCTTTTCCTATCAAATCTTTGAATTTTGAGTTATGATCCTGACCAAGACTTGTAAGTACAACTCGACCATTTGCTTGTCCAACTGCTAGGAGACATTCAGGATCATAATTGAGATACCAAGCAACACATTTCATATATGGTGTGTCTGAATTTATTGACAGTAATGTCGCTGCAGAGTCTTCTGATAAACGTAAAGATCCAGCTTTGAGTTCTGAATTCACAGTAGATTCCACATGATAAAGACTTAGTTCTGAGTCACATACAACGAATCTATCAACCTGGTGGGGTGCCCACAAAATATCAGGTTTGGTTCCACTCATGTTTATTGATGTGCTCAGAGTCCAGTCAGGTCCATTAACTGAAAATGTGAAAAATACAAAAGGTCTTAAAATGTCAACAAAATATAATTTTTTTTTTTTTTTAAGAGACACAGTCTCACTTTGTTGTCCTCGGTAGAGTGCTGTAGCGTCACAGCTCACAGCAACCTCCAGCCCTTGGGCTTTAGGAGGCAATTCTCTTGCCTCAGCTTTCTGAGTAGCTGGGACTACAGACGCCTGCCACAATACCCAGCTACTTTTTTGTTG
This sequence comes from Perodicticus potto, assembly GCA_963574655.1. Classification (NCBI taxonomy): domain Eukaryota; kingdom Metazoa; phylum Chordata; class Mammalia; order Primates; family Lorisidae; genus Perodicticus; species Perodicticus potto. Next base: position 20,245 of record CAUYRH010047042.1, read on the forward strand.
CAGTTTGGCCAGGGCCAGGTTCAAACCCACCACCCTTGGTATAGGTGGCCGGTGCCCTACTCACTGAGCCACAACAAAATATAATTCTTAAGTTGAACAAACTATTTAGAAAGTTGGGAAATGCCCTGTATAAGAACCCTCTTTTTCAATATATTTATATTTCTTATTTCCATTTTCTATGAATTCAAGAAAACATTTATTGTTACAAAGAAAGAAAGAAGAGCAACCACTTCCTCTAATAAAATGAGCTGGTAGGAATATGAGAATCCCATACTGGCTTTATTTCCCATGGTCGGTTATCTTTATTGCATTATTACTAGTACCTTCAGTTTAACTTCAAAGTTACAATAACTTCAGTGTGGTTATTTATAAAGCAAATTTATAAGTAACATCCCTTTGAAGGGTGGAAAACTTAAAGCATTATGAATCATGTTCCTGAGCAATAGTTTAGAGCAGCACTGTCCAAAAGAACTTTCTGCAATGATAGAAATATTCTATACCCTTGTTGCCATTTGGCTACTGGGCACTAGAAATGTGACTAGTGCAAAATTTAATTTTAATATAAATTGCCACACATGGCCACCACAATGAACAGTGCAAATTTAAAGTACAATGCCATACTAAGAGGTTTCTTCTTCAACTTTCAACAAGAAGCAGCCTTAAATGGCAGAATAAACATCATATTGAGCAAACGTGTGTTCTATTCCTAGCTCTGTGGTGTATTAGTTATATTCCTAGAAAAGGTCACTGTTGTATGTGGGAGATCTTTGTTTTCTCATCTATACAATATACTGATGTTGGTTTAAATTGGTATTTCCCAAACCTCAGTCATATACCACCTGTGTTGTTAATACTTCTCTTTAAACTGACTCACTTTTAAAATCTGCAAATTGACTTTAATCTCATCATAAGGTCCATGCATCACAGATATGCTATGCTAATTGTATTTTTTTCTAACAAACACTAAATAAACTAAAAATGCTTGATTGTGTTTTTAAATTCATCCTGTTTACAACCAGTGACAGACATACACTCTGGGAAAGTGAATCAAGAGATCATGAGAACCCCCTTCAGTTTTCAATTCTATAAACTGCGAATTTCAACAATAAGATTTTTGAAAAAATAAAGTCTAGCAGAGCACAAACTAAAAATAGCTCTATAGTTGAAAAGGTTTTAATAATAAAGGATGCCCACAAAAACTTAAACATCTGTTTTTACCTGAGGCCGGCAAGAGGTAAGTCCTGATTCAAAACAAATGAACATACTTAAAATCTTCACTGCAATTATTACCTGTACAACCAGGCAGTCAGTTCTTAGAGGGCAAAGCTATGGTTCACTTATCTCTCTATCCCTACTACCATGTACAGATTCCGGCAAAGACTCCTAATAAAGATAAATAAATAATTCAACTCCAACATAATTGCTTTACCTTTGGATCCCTTATAAAGTTTAGTCAGAATTACCAGTCTAGTATTTCACAGACTGATAATTTAGAAAAGTAGGAAAAACATTTAAGAATTCTTACACTGGTTTTACTTCTCTAACATTTCTGAAGTCCAAGTTCAATCATTTCAATTATATTCTCACTAGCACCCTCAAGTTCTTCATTTCCTTGCCACTTTGGGTTTGCCTTTCCCAAACCCCCTGATCAGCCTAATTATCTACTGCCTTGACTCCTCCACTCAGGCTGCCAAGTGTTGCCAGATTGAGGACACTCTCAAGGTTCCACAAACTGATTCCATAATAAAATAAGGTATACTACATGTTTGTTCTAGGGTGCTGGCTCAGGAATTCTTTTATTCACCTTTCCACTCTGGTCCTTTGGAAATTAAGCTTTATAGAATACCAAAGTGATTTTTTTTCCCCTTAACTCATAACTATACCAACAAGGATCAGAGTAATCTTTTTATAACACAAACTTGACCAGGTTATCCAATCCCTGCTTAAAACCCTTAAAATGATTTTCCACCCTTCTTTGTATATAGAGTTCCAAATCTTTAATATAACCTACAAAACCCTAAATGCCTTTTCCTCTACCTAACTGTGCTGGCCTCATGGCACACAATTCTCCTTGCTAACTGTGTTCTAGCTACACCGTCCTTCTTTTCAGTTCCTGGAGTACACTCATTCCTCCTCCAACACTGCTCTTTCCAAATGATGTTTCCTCTGAGTAAAGCATCTTCCTTTCCTTCCTGGCCAAGTTAACACCTGCTCAACTTGGACATCAATCACACTTTATCCATTTTCTACCCTATATCAGGTTACTTAGACAAAGTGTCATTAAACAATATGCTTTTGTTTTAAAATCATCCATGTCTGTCTCTTCTACTGTATTATAAACTCCTTAACAGCAGGCAAAATAGCTTTTGTTTTCCATTGTACCTCTAGTCCCCAGCACAGTGCAAGGCACTTAGTACACAGTTAACAAATATTTAAGTAAAGGTGTATGTTGAATGGTCTCATTGACACTTCTCACAACTGCTATCTCCAAGTTTTACCTTCTAACATTCCTAGTAGATGTTGGCTTCAGTCAAGATCAAAGAAACCACTGTCAGAACTGGTTTCAATGATGGGCAAGAGCCCCCAAATAAGCCATACTAACAAGAATACTCTAATAGACTGTCTTTCATTTATTCTATTAACTACTGATTAGCACCTTCACTGATCTATGTTTCAGGCACTGTTACAAACACTGAGATCACAGCAGCGAAGAGGGGCAGATAAGGTCCCTGGTTTAATAAAGACTACATTCTAGCAATAAAGTTAAGTCCAATAAGCAGTTAGATCGAGTCTTCGCCCCTTTTCCCTAACAGCAGTTAGGGTTTCTACTCGGAGAGGGAGAATTGATGCAGGACATCTGGCAACCTAGCCAGCTCAGCAGAGCTGGTGGACCTGCCGCCTACTCCTTGGTGGTGTTGGTGCTGCGGCAGCCAGCTGAAGAGCCAGCGGGCTGGATGACAGGCAAGGAGGGGGACCTCCAATGCCCACCAGAGGCTCCAATAGCCAAAAAGGCTGGACAACTGCTAAGGAGATACCTGTGCCTTGGTGTCTCCTTCACTTTACACTTAGGACTAAATGTGGAGCCCCCATTTCCTATGCCTAGGTCAATTTCTTGTGAATTTCCTAGGCCTGAATTCCATGCATGGACTGTGTCCATTCATTGATACACTCATTCACTTTGCCCCCGGTGGAAGGGACTGTATTCATTCATTTCCTGGCCAAGGAACCCACACACCTATATATACCCTGAGGCTAGAGGCCTAGAGGAGGAGACAGGAAAAGACCGGGAGAGGAACGGAGAGAGCCTCTCTCTCTCCCCACTTGAAATCTCTCCCTCTACTAGGAGCTTTGGTGTTTTCTGTATTCTTTTCTGTAAATCAATTCTGTCTTACCACGGAGGGGTAGGGAGGGGAAATAATGTAATGAAGAATAATAAAATACATGTATTAAAAAAAAAAAGAAAAAGAATCTAAGAATCTAAGAAAAATATGCTAAGAGATCAAGTGAGAGTTTGAAGACAAACACAGTTGACTTCACAATTTTGTTAAGAGTGGACCCTAAATAAAATTATGGATGCAGAATAAAAAAAAAACAAAAAACAGACAAAAAAAAACCATTAGATTCAATGATAGCTTCATTCCTGAGATTCAAAGATTAAATACAGTATTGGTTAGCAAAATTATATGTTTAATACTTAACGCAGGCTTTGTTCTTAAGCATTCTTTCTTTTTTTGGGACAGAGTCTCACTTTGTAACCCTCAGTAGAGTTCTGTGGCATCACAGCTCAGAGCAACTTCAAAATCTTGGACTCAAGTGATTCTTTTGCCTCAGCATCCTGAGTAGGTGGGATTACAGACACCTGCCACAATGCCTGGCTATTTTTAGAGATGAGATCTGACTCTTTCTCAGGCTGGTCTCGAACCCGTGAGCTCAGGCAATCCACCAGCTTTGGCCTCCCAGAGTGCTAGGATTACAGGTGTGAGCCACCATGCCCAGCCTTTACTTAAGCATTCTTATTGTAAATTCCTTTCTTATGTTAAAAAGAAATCCCCAAACTTTTGGTTCATGGTGCTGGTTTTAGAGATCTAGATAAATAGTACCACGCTTTCATGACCAATTTCTGAACCATTGAGAGGAAGACAAAGAGTGAGGCAGAGAGCAGCCAAAATATCAATGTGGTTTCTAGTAGTGCTATTGAAATCTCAGTGCAGGCATGTAGCAACAGCGTGTTCCTTAATATTGAACCTGAGGATTAGACCTACTTATCTACCCAGTCTCAAGCAGTCTCTTTCTTAGCTCATCAGCAACACTCACTCTATTAAATATAGGTCCTGGAGGAACTGAGCAAAGTGTACACAGCTTGCAGACACCAGCTTATGAAAGTAAAAAAGGGGGCCAACCTACTCCCACTCAGATCCTTGTCCTAAACCTTTCAGTCAGATAACTCACTCTTCTTACCTGGTGGCAGGTGGGGTAGGTAAGAAAGGAGGCAGAGTGATAATCTGATAGGACCTCCATCTACATGGAATTGAGAATCAAGTATTTTTGGTTAAAGACTGATATCCCTGCCTTAGTGGTTGTTAAAATCTTTTAGGTATCATACCTGTTTTTACCTAGAAGGATACAAGATAGATATAGAACAAGTGTATCAACAGGTAATTGATGGAAAGCATTACTAGAGAGTCCAAAACTCTCAAGAAATTATTCTATGAAAATCTGAATATAATTAAAATATAAATCAGTCTATATGTTAGAAACTTTCTACATAGAAACATTTTTTGGTTTTTTATGATTAACCTTTGGTGTCTAATTTTCTGTGATGTTAATAGCAATGTGTATTTATAAGTTTGTGCCAAGGATTAAATAGAATAATACATATTAATTCTTTGAAGAGTTTCTGGAATATCAAAAAGGTACTATAACTGGTATTGTTATTAATGTCATCGTCATCACCTTTATTTTGTAGCTCAGGTTGAGACTTGTGGATGGGTGATAAGGTTCTATAACAGATGCACACTCTGTTGGAAGAAAGATTTATTTCATTATTTGGCTAATAAGCGATTAATAAGAGCCCATGGCATGCTTCATAGTGCTGTGAGCAGGCAGTGGGAACCCAGGAAGAGGAAGGCATAACACCTGTCTGTCTGAAGCTTAAAACCTACACGATTGCAGGAATATTTCAGCCAGCCCACAACGTGGTTCAGGAAACAGAGCTTCACAGGGGCCCAGGGGAAGTGGCTTTTCCAGCTGACCTTGAAAATCAGATTAGTATGAGCAAAGGCAAGGATTTTGAAGGAATTTGGGTGTTAGGGGATAATGAGGGGATCGGTCTGACTGGACCATGTTGGCTTTAACCTGGAAGGAATCTCCAAACCAAAGTTTGTTCTGGTGGATTCCAGAGGGAAAGTGTGCACTTCATCCTTCTACTCACACCGCCCTGGCCTGAGCCCTGCTCTGTCTCTGCTGCCCCCAGCGTGGTCCCGGCCCTATCCGGGCCTGTGCCCAGTGTCCTTCCTTCAGCCCACTCCCTTCCTTCTGCTTTTTGGAATTCTACTCGTCTGTTTTAGTCCATTTGGACTGCTCAAAATACTGTGAACTGGGTGGCTTATAAATACCAGAAACTCATTGCTCACAGTTCTGCAAGCTGGGAAGTCCGAGGTCAAACCCCAACAGATTCAGCGTCTCGTGAGGGGCAGTTTTATCCTTGTAACTGAGTGTGGTGCAGAAGGGACAAGGCAGCTCTCCAGGGCCTCTTTTATTAGGTCACTAATCCCAGCATGAGGGCGTGCTCGCCACCTCCCCCAGGTTCCACATAATTCCATCACGTTGGTGATCACATTTTCAGCACAAGAATTTTGGAGGGGACATGAACATTTATGCTGCAGCATGACCCCTTCAGTTCTAGTCTTGTTGGTGTTTGCTTGTTTCTTTCCTTTCTGTTCTTTGTATTTTAACTTATACATTCCGTGAACCAGTTTGAATATGTGTTTTGCAGTCATTCCTCTACTTGGTGGTAAGAACATAAATTATGAGTCTGAGTCCGAAAAACTGACTATCCATGTGGCTACAGGCAAACCACTTCATCTCTTTGGACCTCATTTTCTTCAACTATAAAATGACAGTCAGCAGTTGGGCTGGAGGAACTCTAATGGCTATCTCAACTTGGTTGGTCTTTGCCCTAGGTTTTTTTTTTCTATTGCCTTTGCATAGTGTTATTATTCAATTTTAGAATAAATCTATCTTGTTTTTCTCATGGGATTTTAAACTCTTGTAGATCAGAGGCTTTAATGTCAATACCAGGCCATTACATAACCCAGTGACTTGCTATTGTCATCACTGACTAAATGCCCAGCAAAATTCACTGCCGCCTATGCTCTCCTGTTTGCTTCCTTCACCGCTCCCCACAAATGCCCTCAAATTCTAATTCTGCATGTTCTCGACAGCATGGGATTTCATATTGACTTTTAGGGAGCCTGGGTATTTGTATTTTATAAACGACAAGAATTCATTGACTATCACAAAAGCAAGAAGAGGGCTGCCTCTGTCATTTGCCCTCATTAACAAGGACAACACAGAATAAAAAACAAACAAACAAAGACAACGCAGCTTTGTGAAGCATAGCACGAATGCTTTCCAATCTAAATAAGACCTCAAAAGGCCACCTTCTATCACAGGCTGATGTGTTTATTTCAACAGCTTGTCTCCGCACAGGGAACGGCCTTACCCTTTGGGCAGCAAACACTGTCACAGATTCCGAGAGTTTTGTTTTTAATGCCATATCCTTTTATGCCAATTAGAGATAATCTCCTTGGGCTCTTAAGTAATTTGTCTGTGTAATCTCAGGCACACTGCAAAGAGTCACAAATCCTTTGCCGATTAGAAGATACAGTGGAAACTCCTCAGGCACCGTAAGAAATTAGTAAAAACTTTGAAGTCAATGTGATGTCTCTTTTTCTCCCTTTCTTTTACCAAAGTTTCCTATACAGAGTAATCCACAAAATTTGAAACCAAGTGGATGGGGACATTTCCTTGAGCTTGTGAAACACACACACACCACAGACACATGCATTCACACACTACCCACAGTTGAACAATCTTAATGAACCTAGGAATTAATTTTTTTTTTCCCAAGGAAACAAAAGGAATTTGAGAGACTTTCACTTGCACATGGTCCTTTACTATCCCTGGTATTTAGAAGGATTAACAGCCTGAGACCTTGTTAGGAACTCTCTTTATTGCTTTGGGTTATAAACTTCAGTAGATGGAAAAGACCTGAGTGGCTTAATTAATTCTTGATTAATTATAACAATTTTTAAAAAATATCCTTATTTGTTGTATCAAAACATCTGAAAATAATTCTGTCAGCATTTAAGTAGTAACCTCACAGAGAGGAATATAAATTTTTATTAATGAATTATCAGTTTTAGCTGCTTTAGAAAGGCCAGTATGACAAGCTTTTCACATTTGAGGGAAGGTCTCTGATCTAAATACCCCTCACCACTGGTCCCACCACTGCTAGGGCCAATGCAAAGTTCTTGGTCCTATTTCCTGGTAACCATTAGTCCCGGGGCATAAAGTTTTGGCAGATTTGTTTGATTAAATTCTTGATTTAAAATGTGAATTTCTCTTGCCTGAATTGATGTATGGTACCCATCTAAAATCCCAGGTCTGTCAGCCGTACTACACAGAATTCACGGATTAATATCCCAGTTTGATGAATTGAACATTTCTTTGTCTTTTGTGGGGTGCATTCTTCCTTATCAATTTTGAATAAATATAAAACTAGTGTTTTCATTCATAAATGTGGATATAATTTCTAATTTATTCAAATTCTGCTTTGTAATTTATACTTATTTTTTTAACAAACATTATATGAGAACTTATTATATGACATACACTCAAATGTAAAGAGTTATCCAAAGACCATTTTTAAAAACAAATGGTCAAAAATATCATCAACTTCTTTTTTCCATCACATAAGCTCATATAGAGATGAGGAAGCTCCCTGTCCATGACCATTTTTGACGTTATCTTATCGATTGTCTTGTCTTTTGTTTTTTCATTTTATTTTGTTTGGTTTGGTTTCCATAGGAAATCCTTTTTCTTACTTTGCCAAAATGCGAGTTTTAATGAAAAGCTACTAGAATTAATTAGAATTTAGTAAGAAATTAATGTGTAAAATGTAATAGCTATCCAATGCACCAGCCAGACTCATGGGAAGATCAGACACCATTCACAAGAGCTAAAAACATGGAAGTGCTTAAAAACAATCCTATAAAATAGAGATGAGTGCTTGCGAAGTTTATTAAGGAAACTATGCTATGTAGCAACTTCAAGTGATTTAAGTACACATGAAGACATATTTCTAGGTAGACTAATTATTTAGGTATACAACTTTCATCAAAGTGTAATTGTAGATTTGTTGCAATTCCTGTTCTTCGCATGGGGATGTTTTTGATTGTTTGTAGAACCTTAACATTTATTTATCCATCTCTTGTAGAAAAACATGAATGGAAAAAAATACACCAGTGTCTTTGTGATGATACGCCTTTAATAGTTTTAAGTTTCAAATTTCCTGAAGTAAATATATGAAGGACAAATATTGCGGGGTTGGCATTATAGATGAAATATTGGCCAAGTGGCCTTGGAGGTGGATGCAGAGTGATTTGGAGACAATGAATACAGAAAACAAAAAGTTTTAGGTCAACAGATGAAGGAATGAAAATCAACAAAGGACAAAATAAGTCAATAGGGCAGAAGGAGAGACATAAATCATGGGAAACTTCTCTGGGAAATATGCAGTGACATTAACAGGGGAGGTGGAGGTCTTGGTCTTTTCCTCAGCTAATTTGCATAGGTTATTTTCCTTTGTACAACCCTCATGAAATAAGAGCCAGATAGTGGAAAAGATGGGAGGAAAAGATAGTGGAAAAGATCTTCCACACCGATGGCTATTTCTTGTAGAAAGAGGTCATTTATGCAGGCTGTAAGATGAGGTGTAAAAGTACCGTGACACCTGCGCAGGGTGCTGTAGAAAAGAAGTGGGACTTTCATCAATTTTTACTTTGAGGTCTTTTAACTAGGGTAGAATATTCAAGCAGAAGATTTTTAAATTATCAGACCTGCAACTGTTTATCACTTGTACAGACAGTGCTTTGATTCTTTTCAATCTCAAATGTCCTTACAAAAATAAAAAGAGCTTATCTAGATAATAAGAAATTCAGCAGCAGTTAATTGAAGGGAGAAAAATAGTGTGTGCTGAGATGTTCTACTCAAGAAAGCATATAACTAATATTATATTGAAAGACAAAAAAAGCAAATCAATTTTTCTTTCCAAACAAACTAAACAAAAACAATTTCACTCATGAGATGAGATGTGAGCTGCCAGCTCCCCTTGTGAAGATAAGCTATACCCGCGATGAGGTCACTTTTGAGAACTGAGGCTCAGAATAGAAACATTCCCAGAACATCGCGCCTCTGCAGCCCAAGCGACCTCCTCTGCTGTTTCATGTATGAATTTGCAGGCCATCGGAAAGAATAAGAAATGGAGTTCATTTCTTTCTCTTCGGGTTCCCAGAAGGCCATTCAGTTTTATGTAATGTAAGAACAGCACCGGTTGGGGTGGGAAATCTTCACAGCTCCAACTGGCTGGCTCTCTGGGATTTGTAGCACTGTTTTAGATTTCGGCTTCCTGCCTTACATTTCTGCTTTGGCTTCCTGATGTTTCACCATCACACCAAATGGCTTTTCAGAGTGGAGTTCTGTTTAAGCACTTTCTTTTATTAAATGTGGTGCCTTTAGTAGGGCTGGATTACATTACATAAAACTATGTTGGCAAATTAATTACTACGCATCATCTTGTCATGACAGACTTATATGCACACACATACAAATGCAATAAATCATTGGTGGGAAATAAATGACTTGCTAAAGACATGTACGGCTGCAGTCATAGGAATTGCAATTACTTTGTCATCATGGACCTCTTGGGTCTACCCAACAGCACCGCAGCTGACCCAAAAAGCAGACAATCAAACAGTTGTGTTGATATACACAAAACAAAAAATCAGCTTAAATTATGCTCCACCAAACATCCCAACTCTATCAGGTCCATTGTTGCCATGCAGAACGAATAAAGGCCTGAGGTTGAGTTCTCTTTGTGCTGAGGTTCTCTGGAAGAAATGCATCTTTTTATTGTTCGTTTTTTGTTTTTAGGATAATTATTTTTCCTGAATTTATAATCATCTCTCAAATGGGGTCATGGGCTTTTATGTTTATTTTCTAATACTTTGTTTTTTTGTGATTTCCAGAGACCAAACATGATTACACAAATTTTGTAAATTACTTACTAATGATAATTACTTTTTAATATGTTTATAATAGCTACTAAAACTGTACGCATTTCTAAGTAACATGGGTTAGCTGAAGTCACTTAACAAAGTTAAGTAAGACAATATTAATTCTCACGCAGGTTTATTCTACCCAGTACTGCCAACAGCCCAGTTGTCAAGGGAGTTTTTCAGAGGAAGACAATGTGGCACAAGGTTCAATGTATCGCCTAGGCCACATAGCTAGGAATTGATGGGGCTAGAAGTCAGTCTTGGGAATCTGACCCAGAGCACTTCTCTTAACTGCTGTTTTGTGCTCTCTGTTTCTCTCTGATTCTAACGCTCTTCATTCTGTATTTATTCGTTACCTGAGTTCCCACTAGAGAATAGATCAAGAGGTAGGGGCTTGTTTTTCCTATTTACCATTGTAAATCCAACTCCTGGCACTGGGTCAGGAAAATAATAAGCACTTAATAAATGTCAAGTGAACAAATAGATGATTAAAGCATTGTGTCTCTTATTCAAATTGTTCTCAGTCTGCTCCTTGTAAGAGTCTATCTGTGCATGAGCCCTGCAAAGAGAAAGACGTGAGAAAAGCTGAAGAGAATTTGAACTCTGGGGAGCCAGGACAGTGCTGCTTGGAGCTCCCTGGTGCAATCCTGGGGGATACCAAGGAGGGGAAAGGGGACAGAGGGCACTTTCAGTCTCTTGAATACTATGGTACTGAAGGACTCAGGACCCCAGCGCTGGTATAAGAAGCAAAGTCAACAACAAGGCACCCTCTCAGAAATGTTCTCAGCCTACAGATTAAGTTTAATGTTGCTGATACAAACAGTGTCAAGCATCATGATGCTAAGCTATGGCTTTGGCACTGTGGTCCTTCTCAAGACTCCTGGAGGAGGGAGGGACCTTCCTTGTACTATATGAAAAGGGAAGCTTTGTTGGGGGTGCATCAGTGCAGAAAGATGGAACTGGTGAAGAAAGAAAAGGTAGATTCCAGATTCTGGTAGAAAGAGCTATGGTTGGGATCTCATACAAGATCTGACAGTTAAGTTCATGAACTCATCCTAGAAAAATTGCCATGCACCTAATTGCTGAATACCACTATAGTCACTTTGGAAAGCTATGTACCAATGTCAGTGCCTAGTCCACCCTTCAAAGCAATTTTGTGACTCCTTTTCTGGAATGACCATCAGAGCTATCATATGGAACACAAAAACACACAACAATAATGACCCCCACCGAGGAAGACAACACCACATGTCGACCTGAACACAATTGTAAGACACTGATATATCAAGGTTATGAAATCTTACCAAGTTGTTTGTACAGTGCTCCCAACATAAGTGCCTGGTGGCAAGTTCTCTAAGTTAATTCCCTTCCTCATACCATGGGGAAAACTTTGGAGGGCCATTCCAGAAAAAAAGTTCTAAAATTGCCTTGAAGAGTGGATTAGGTTCTGACATCGAGGCATAGCTTCCCAAGGCGAGTACTTCAAAGGTCACCATAGGGATATTCAATAATAAAGTATGTAGCACTTTTTCCAGGATGAGTTTGTGAACCTAATTGTCAGACCTTGCATAATATGAAAGTTTATAGGGATGAAGGGACAATAGGGCCCGTGTTAACAGGTCAAAGCAGAGATAAGTAAATACTAGCTTCATTTTTACACACAGGCTGGTGTGGCCTGAGGACATATGGGCCACATTTGATTATGTTCACAGACAAAGGGTCTAGGGAAAATAATCCAACTTATCAATGCATAATATGTGTGTAGGAGTTTGTGTGTGGACAAAGGGGATTGGCCACTGAATCCAAAGTGGTCTCTGCATGAAGGCTGAAGAGCTCTGAGTCTTGAAAATACATGCTTGTGCTGTGCCTGTGTGTGCTGTGTTGGAAGCACGTTCGCAGAGGTGAGTATAACCAGATTCTGTGATTCCTTGACCACACAAACAACTAACTAGGCTGCAATAAATGCAAATTTAACTGATGCAACTACAGCTCTGGGAAATGCATCAAGTTTCTTGGACAAAATGTCTGTATCTTTTAATAAAAGTTGAAAAATTATTTTCCCTTAATTAAAGTTCCTGGGGAGAGAGTCCATAGGAAATGAAACAGAAGTGTGGGATCACGGGTTAGGGGTGTGAATTATAGAGTTCTGTCAGGACTGTGCTTTCTAACTTGGGGCGTCAACTTGAGGATTTTTATAAAAACCAACACACCTTCCATGGTAGACAAAGGCTGTTGAGACATTGCTTCTCTTGGCAGTGAATTTCCCACAGATTTGAGTCTGACCAGGAGTAAAGAACTTTATCTAGCTCAGCAACTGTGTTTGTGGAAGGCAGTAATGCTTTTGTTCAAGTAGAAAGGAATAGTCAGGAAAGAAGTTAACGATTCCAAAGGCATCCTACTTTATAGTTATTATAAGGATATTCTGAACCTCTAGGGTGGAGGAGACAACCCTCCCAACTTTCTTGCTTCAGCCCTGTCTGATATGACTTTTTACATGGTTACCATCTGCATTCCTATAGTTGAAACAACCCCTTCAGAAAGCCCCTTTAGTCTGGTAGCTGCACAAATCTCCATTTATTTCTATTGCTATGGCTTAGTTCAGGGGTCCTCAAACTACGGCCCGTGGGCCACATGAATTGGTGTGAATTGTATTTGTTCTCATTTTGTTTTTTACTTCAAAATAAGATATGTGCAGTGTGCATAGGAATTTGTTCATAGTTTTTTTTTTAAAAACTATAGTCCAGCCCTCCAACAGTCTGAGGGACAGTGAATTGGCCCCCTATTTAAAAAGTTTGAGGACGCCTGGCTTAGTTCTTCCTCCGATTCTTAGTATTGGAATCCTGGGGAGCTTTCTACAAATCTCCTCTTGTCCTCCAGTCCTCACTTTTTCCCTTCCTGGTCTACCAAGATCCAGGGAAGCATCTGAGATAGCATGACTGGTTGATAGTGAGGGAGGAGAAGAAGGGAGGTCCCTGTGTCCCCTTCTCTCCTTTGCTTTCACTACCCCAGGCTTAGTATCCTCAGTGGCTGCCCCAGTTTCAACCCACCAACTCAACCCTTCTGCTCATATTGTAGGATCCTTCTGCATGCCCATCCCAGATCCTGGATTTGATATTGTAATAATATACATGGAACAGCTAGATCTGAAACTGCCATTTTACTCATAAAATGAGATAAATCATACTTCTCTATTTCTACCCAAAGACCTTCACACAGTAAAGAGAGAAGAACTTTATTGCTACCATCCTTTTATATCTTCAGGTACTAACATTACCACATTTGAAAATTGCAAAGACTGCTATTATGCTAGGGATGGAGGAAAAGAGAGAGACTGGGGTAGTCTGTCTTGTCTCCCATTGGCCATAGAGGGAGGAAGGCCCAGGCTGGAATTAGCAGGTGACAAGAGGGGAAAGAGACAGACCATGTTCTGGAACTCTGTTGAGGAAGAGAAGGGTACCTGACCTTTGTGGAGGTTGGACAGAGAAGTATTCTTAGGGAGTTGTGGGACATTCCTGATCCCTTATCTTTTACCCAATTTCCTTCCCTGGCTTACTTTGGGATTGCTATTGCCATTGACCCACATGGGGCTGGAAAGTTGTAATCCCCTCCAGCAAACATAAAGCCTGAGGTCACTGAGGGCTGGGAAGTCCCCCATTCTGGGCATCCCAGAGCATAGGAATTTTCATGCAGTGTGATGCAAGAAAACTATGAATATAGATTTTATATTCTATACTATTATGGATTGCGTGTTGTACAATAAATAGACTTTTTGTGGTCTTCCCTGAGAAGCTAATTATGTAATAGGTGGGCTGTTCTGAATTCCAAACAAATCGCTTTGTAGAGAGAAGTCAGTTTAGACCAGGTGCACTGGTATTACTTTATACCTTTAAAAAGATATTGTAAGTGAACGCATTATGTATATACACACATACACACACATATATATGCACAGGCATATAGATTTGTATTTCTTTGTATATTTCCTTAAAACAATGGCATTTCAAACATTAAAGTTTTTAGATTTAAAATTATGCTACAATTTGCCATTATTAAATAGAAGCACTTCAGCTTATCAAGAGGTTAATTCACACCTACGGTGCATCTTAGAAGGGTACAGGTGAAACTTACTAAATGTAGAATATAAATGTCTTAACACAATAACTAACAAAATGCCATGAAGGTTATGTCAACCAGTTTGATGAAACTATTTCAGATTGTATATGAAACCAGCACATTGTACCCCATGATTGCATTAACGTACACAGCTATGATTTAATAATAAAAAAAATAGTTCAAAAGAGTTTAATTAAATCTAGAGACAAATTCACTGTGAAGTCATTAGAGCATTGGCTTCTGGGCCCTGAACTTCACAGGCCCATCAAGTGGTATGGATGCTGTTTTCACTGTAATTGGTTAAGTCCACAGTGCTGTTTTCACTGTAATTGGTTAGCCACTCCGATGTCATCCTCTCCAAGACATGTCTCTTTATGCCCCATGACAGTAGGGTGGCCCTGAAAAAATTTTCAAATAAACATTTAATTTTATGCTTAATTTTGTATTCATAATTTTATATTCTTTTTCTTAAAGAGTTATCTTCCAAATTTTATAAGATTCACATTCCTCAGAACCTGGATCTGGGCCAGGCGTGGTGGCTCATGCCTGTAATCCTAGCACTCTGGGAGGCCAAGGCAGCCAGATTGCTTGAGGCCATGATTTCGAGACCCACCTGAGCAAGAGCAAGGCCCCTGTCTCTAAAAACCAGCTGGGTATTGTGGTTGGTGCTAGTAGTCCCAGCTACTCAGGAGTCTGAGGCAAGAGGACCCCTTGAGCACAGGAGATTGAGGTTGCTGTGAGCTGTGACGCCACAGCACTCTACCAAGAGGGAAAAAGAGTGAGACTCTGCCTCCAAACGAAACAAAACAAAACAAAAAAAACTTTGATCTGACTTGATTAAAATTAAAAACTTGAGTTTTTGATATTGAAGGGCTGATAGCAAAGACTCATTTGACACACAGAATTGAAGCTAAATAATCCTTTGAGATATGCTGGTGGCATGGAACACAAAATACACATATTTTTGAAGCATGCTTTTTATCATGTAAAAATATTTTACATCATACAGCTGAATAGAATATATTCTTCTTAATAAGTAATCTATTGAGACCTACTTTCAAAAACTTTCTACCTAATTCAGTCTTTCAGTCATTCCATTGGCAAGTGGGGCCACATCTGTGCCATTATGAAGAACAGGTGGGGTACTTAGTACATACTCCAGGGTTTTTGTGAATTCTTTGCTACTCAAAGTGTGGTGCATGAATCAGCAACATGGGCATCTTTCAGGGGCTCATTGCTAATAGAAATCCAAAATCTTCCAGTTCTAGATCATTGAATCAGAATCTGCATTTCAGCAAGATTTCTAGGTGCTTTTTCTTTTTCTTCACACATTAAGCATTCTCTAAATGCCTGGTGTGCACTTTTGATTGACAGAAAGTAATTGGAAATTAGTTATTTCTTTGAATTTAAATAAATGTGCTGATCTTACTGTTGAATAGCAGCATAAAACCTATTGCAAAGGTCTGGACCTGATATGTTCATTCACTATATCAAGCAGAATACTTGGTGAACCCTGGCTGGTTTTTCTTGAAATTCTCCTCTCCTTTCTGCCCAGTTTCCAACATGAAGAAGGAGCCCTCTCAGTGCCAGCCTCCCACAGAAACTCACCTGGCAGGTGATTAACAGGCAAACCCAGTGGAAGGAGTGTGTCACGTCTGGCCCTTCTACTGCGGCTTCAGCAACTGACTGCCAGTGGTGTTCATGGCCTCTCTGGTTTCATGGTCTCTCATGTGCTTTCTCCTTTGCTTTCTATATTGACAGCAGAACTTTCAGATCACAGAGAAGGCTGTGGTGGTTAAGTGCTGGAAGCAAGTTGGATATCAGATTCACTGTGCATTACCCATCCCTGCTCCTCTGAGCTCCCACACCATAGTGCTTATCCCTCTATTAGTAGTGCCTATTTCATTCTGTCTTTATTATATTTGCTGTATGCCTGCCTCTCCAACTGGATTACAAACTCCCTGGAGACAGAAATAATCCATATTCATTTTTATTTCCCCTCTCACATCTATATTTTGTATAAGGTACCACATACTTAGTAAATTCAGGTGTCAGAAATTGCCTATATACAGATCTGCATATTGCCAATCTCTTTTTAAAATTAGATTTGTTGTCATGGAGACATCAATGATTATGACTTGTAGACTCACGGTAGGAATTGAACAATAAATCTTGGTTGTTGACTAGTGGAATACTAACATTGTCGTTCCACAGCCCCAGTTCTAGCAGATGGACTATGGCACTCTAAAATTTGATCTAGTAACATTCATTAAAATCTGTGAATGAACCAGATGGTAAAGAGTTGTACTGGGGAGAGTGGGCTTAGATGAGATAGAGTAATAATTATCTGGTAACTCCTTTTTTTTCCTTTCACACATTATGACCTTTCAAAATGTTTCTTCCATACTTTGCTTCGCTATTGCACATCATCTGTAAATAACGAAGAGAAGGTTAGCCTCCCAGGTTTGAATCCTGGTCTGTCACTTACTAGTCTTGAAACTGTTTTGTGTCCAACCCTTTTTGTGAAATAGGGATGATAAAAATGCTTTTTTTTAAAAAAACAACAACATAGAATTGCTCTTGACATGCAGGTGACACACACGAAACATGTTTCAAGTAATTACCATTTAATAAAAAAATACAAACCACCTGCATCTGTTGCTTGTAAGTACAAACTGCCTGCGTCTGTTGCATACCCATTTGGTTGCAGTAAAACCCAAGTCAGAGCTTCATCTGAAGGGCTGAATGTTGTTTCTCACAGATCTGAAGCTCCCCCTCAAGGCTGTAAGTTCTTTTTTTTTTTTTTCTCTTCCTTGAGACAGAGTCTCACTATGTCACCCAAGGTAGAGTGTCATGGCATCATAGCTCATAGCAACCTCAAACTCTTGGGCTCAAGTGATTCTCTTGTGTCAGCCTCCCTAGTAGCTGGGACTTCAGGCTCCCACCACAATGCCTGGCTATGTTTTTGTTTGTTTGTTTGTTTAGCAGGTCTGGGCTGGATTCAAACCCATCAGTCCCCGCATGTGGCCGGCACCCTAACCACTGAGCTCCACATGCTCAGCCAAGGCTGTGAGTTCTTGTATATTTTGGTTTGGATTTCTGTTCTTGTTTCTGTAGTCTTCCCATCAAACCATGTGATGGACAGCACCCAAGGTGACCTCCAGTAGGTCCTCTCCTCTTAGTGTCCAAGTCTTTGTGTGATCACCTTTCCTGAGCGTGTGTGTGTGATCTGTGAACTTGTTTCTAACCAAGAGATTATGGCACAGGTGATGAAACGTCACAAATGTGGATATACTGTGATGCGTGACCCATTCTTTGCAGAAGCGGTGATTCTCCTGGCTGTCCTGATGGAGTACGGTGGCATACTGAGGATGTCCACAGGGGAAGAGATTATGGGCCTCCAGGCTCCAGGACATAATGTGGGCCATAACCAAAGCCAGCAAAAACCCATACACTACAAGGAGATGAATTTTTCCAACAAACTGAATGTGCTTAGAAAGAGATTCTTCCCCCATTGGGCCTCCAGCTGAAATGCAGCTCTTACCTCGTGGATGATTAACAAACAACATCTTGATTGTAGCTGTGAGATGCCGAGTGGAGGGCCCACTGTGAGTGTTGTGGCCAGGCACTTAATCTACAAAAATGATGACATCATAAGTGTGTGTAGCTTTAGGTCACTAAGTTTGTGGTCATATGTTACACAGTCACAGAAAACTAATATGGTACAGTTACCAGCATGTGAGCAGGGCTCCATGTGATAAGAGTCCATCAGCCTAAGACCCTCTGTGGTCTTATCAGCTATTTTGTGGTGGTTGGGGGTTTTTAATGTACGCTAGCATGAGCTGGTCCAAACTATTTTTTTAGGCTCAACTCCACCTTACAAGGAATAAGTTTCAAGTTGTGTGGGAACTAAAAATAAGTTTTCTTTAATTAGTTTTTCAGTTTTCATTGACTGTTTAAAAATTAATAGACTTTACCTTTTGGAATAGTTTCAAATTTATAGAAGAATTGAGCAGACAGTATAGAGAACTCTCATAACAGCCCTTTTACACACACACACAGTTTGTCCCATTATTAAAATCTTACATTAAGGTGACAATTTGTTATAGTTAATGAGTCAATAATGATACATTGTTATTAACTATTTATGAACTAAGTCACACTGACATGTATCTACCCTCACAGTATTATTCAGAAAAGTTTTCGCATACTAAAAATCTTTTGTGCTCTGCCCTTTGGTCTCTTTTTCTCCACTAACCTCTGGCAACCACTGGATTTTACAGTCTCCATAGTTTTGCCTTTTCCTGAATGTTGTAGAGTTGAAATTGTACAGTATCTAGCCTTGCCAGACTGGCTTACTTCATGTAGTAAATGCATTTAAGATTCCCCATTTTTCATGGCTTAACAGCCCATTTCCTTTTTAGTGCTGAATAATAATCTATTTTAAGGATGTACCATGATCTGTTTATCCATTCCTCTATTGAAGGACATCTCGATTGCCTGCAATTTTTGGCAATGATAATGAGTAAAGATACTATCATCTTTTGTGTACAGGCTATTGTATGGATGTGCATTTTCAACCTAATCAGGTAAACACTTAGGAACTGTACTGGTATGGTAAAGAGCTGGGTTGTATAGCAAAAGGGTTTTTCATTTTCTAAGAAACTGCCAAACTTTCTCCCAAAGTTGTGGTACCATTTTCATTATCAAAGGCAACAAATGAGAGTTCCTGTTGTTCCACGCATCTTCAGCATTGTCAATTTTTCAGATTTCAGCCATTCTGAAAGGTGGGTAGTGGCATCTTGTTTTAATTTGCAACCCCCTAATGACATACGTGTTGGACATCTTTTCCTATGCATATTTTCTATCTGCATATCTTTCTTGCTGAGTTGTTTACTCGGATCTTTGGCCCCTCTTTTTAAACATATTGTTTGTTTTCCTAAAACTGTTAATTTCTTTTATACAGTATTTTATATCACAGTCCTTTATCAGGTATGTCTTTTGCAAATATTTTCTCCTGGTCAGGGGCTTGTCTTTTCATTCTCTTAATGGTGTCATTTGCATGTAAGCAGTTTACACTTTTGATTGGAAGTGATCTGTTTTATTGTATCACGATTGGCTTGGGATAGACTTTCAAGAGAGGAAGTTCTTGGTTTTGAAGACTCTGGGAAAGAGGGGCAAAGTGTTGCTAGCTATCCATACTTGTTCCCATTGGTCAGTTTCAGAACCCTCATTGTATTTTTAAGTTCACAGAAGAACAAAGGTTTTGCTAAAACTTACAACAGAAACTCAGCTTGAGACTAAATTCCCAAATGGCAAAGAGTAGTGATGGTTAATTTTATGCCCTCTCAAGTCTTTTTTTCCCTTAATAACTCAGTGGTAATATGATCATATGAAGTGAAACCACAGATAATTTAATTTGTGCTCTCAAAAGTTGAATCCCTTTAGCATTTAAAGTACTTATTAGTATGGAACTAAGTAATTCACTGTAGAATTCTTCCTTTTAAAACAATTATAAAGAAATAGTAACATTAGGACATGTTTGTTTATTTGAGAGTTGGATTTTAAGTTTCCCCTCCCTCCCTTTCTTTCCTTCTTTCCTTTCTTCTGTTCCTTCCTTCCAACTAAAAAGTTTTCTAATACCTATAGGTGTACAGTGATCCCCCTTTTCATAAGTTCCAAGCTTCTTTGCATGGGAAAAGGAGCTGTTCACTGTTTGGCCGTAACTTTCCTTTTCAGCATCATCATCTCCATTTCCACTCTCCTAGACTAGACTAGAACTTTGAACTAGACTTTGAACCTTTGCATGAGCTGTTTCCATTGCTTGAAATTGCAATCTTTCCACTCCAATCCTTTTCCTCTCCAATCTTTTCTTTTCTTAGAAAGTCCCACTTATCCTTGAAGACCCATTTCAATGATCACTTGAGACCATAGTGAGTCACTTCTATATAGAACTTAACCTACATTTCCTAAAGCTCTGGTCACTTTCCATGGTAATCGTTCACATGTCAATCCTTTCTCTTAGAGAGGAAGCTCCTTAAAGGATAGAACATTTCTTTCTTTCTTTCTTTCTTTCTTTTTGCCTCTGGCATCTAGTATGATGTTTGACTCATAGTAGTCACTCTCCAATGCTTGTTGGACTATTACAGACCATGGAACTCTCTCCTGTAATCCCTACCTGTTCTTAGAGAAGCATCTGGTTATGCTAATGACTCACGAAGCTTTCATGAGTGCTGATCACAGCAGAAACAAGATCTTTTCCAGTATTTACTGCTTTTACACGATTGAAGAAGAGGGGATGGATTCTTCTTCTTTTTCTATCAGTTGTTTAACAGATGTTAGTCAGGTTGCCAAGTTATATGCAAGGTATATGGGTCAAAGTTATATGCAAGGTATATGGGTCATTTAATGCTGGAGAATCTTAAAAGGCAAAAGAAAAAACTACCAATGCTGACTTTTCTCTAGGGATCTTTACATTTCATGGTGACATGCTGCCATGTAAAAAAATAAATAAACAAATTCTCTTTGGGAAGAAGCAAGTAGAGGAGAAGATTCCTCTGTGATGGATTATCTTATTATTAATAGAAGTTCTTCTTCTTCTTCTTCTTTTTTTTTTTTGTAAAGACAGAATCTCACTTTATCACCCTCAATAAAGTGCTGTGGCATCACACAGCTCACAGCAACCTCCAACTCCTGGACTTAGGCGATTCTCTTGCTTCAGCCTCCTGAGTAGCTGGGACTACAGGTGTCCGCCACAACGCCCGGCTAGTTTTCTGTTTTGCAGTTCGGCCGAGGCCGGGTTTGAACCCACCACCTTTGGTATATGGGGCCAACGCCCTATTTGATGAGCCACAGGCACTGCCCAATATAGGTTATTCTAAGCCCAACATTAACCATATGCTTTACTGCCATCTTCTGAAGATACCATGTGACTCCAGTCCTGGTTATCTTAGAGTACAGTACTTGATTCATATAGATATTTGTCGACAGGTGTTTTTTGAGTCAAAAAACTCATGTAGCTTTTTAATACAATAGGTGTTTATTAACTCAATACCTATAAATAAGTATTTATTGAGTAAACATGGGTAAAAAGGAATAAATTAATATATTTAGGACAGTTTGTCATACACTGAATCCTTTCTAAATAAGTGTGGCAGAACTAAGTGTTTCTTGTGGTGTCAGATGGGGTTAGATAAGAAGACAAGAATGCATATGCAGCCACAGATCATGGGGTAACTCCCATGCTCAGTATTTGGGATGTGTCAGCAAGAGACACCGGCTCGGGCTATACTGATTGACAGAGCATGTGCTGAGTTCTCTGTCTGTCTTTGCCCAGTCTTCCTATGGGTGCTCTGATGGATTCTGGAGGCTGACTCATGGTCACCCTCTCCAAAGCTAACCATTTTGCCACAGGGAATAGTAAATGTCTTATGAAACAAGTAGAAAACTATCACAGGACTGAGATGGAGGTGAAAATGACAGCAAGTAGTCTGACTGGCATTCTCCCTGTCCTATTCATTGTCCATCCAACCCAAGTTCATGGCTGACCATTTATCCTCATGTTTATTCATTCACCTGTTCATTCATTAAATGATCAGGTATGAACCACTATATTTCAAGTGTAACAGTAAGTCAAGCCAGAAGGTCTTCCCAGCTATAAACAAAAAGATTATCCATAAATGTAAAATCACAGCTGAAGTAAGAACTGCAAAGAGAGAGCAGCAAGAAGGCTGAAGGCGGTGGCATGTTTATCTCTGACTCTGGTGTCCTATTTGGTGCCTGGTACCTCCTGGGTACTTCAAAGCCCTTAAGGATGGATTAGAACGAGCTTTTGATGCAGTCATAGAAAATTCCATTTACTTTGCCCCCACATTTCCACCATGTTCTTTGAATACTTGTTCACTAGCCTGGTTAATAGCTCTTTAATTTCTTAAAGAGTCTTTAATTAATTATGAAGACATAACATTTGGTTCTAGTCAAAACCACTTAGGTTTGCTTGGTGTTGATGCTTTGACTCAAATCCTCATCTCTGGGGTCCTTCACCATTTCTGCTTTCCACAACCCTGACATATGAGGGGCCGTGTTTTCTGGAGGGAAGGGTGGGGGTTTACAATTTGGCCTGGATATTTGCCAACTCTGGAACCTTGGAATAATATAGCTTTCCTATCACTTACAGTTGTGAGCGTCATTCCAGCCCACGCTGTGCAAACGTAGATATGTAATAATTCCATTAAACATTAATAATCATTTCCTGAACACATGGCAGTGAATGAGGAGGATAAAGATGAACTAGGAGCCTTCTAAACACAAAATCATAGCAAAAGAATGTTAATTTTAATTCATTTTATTATTATATGTGAAAATAGTTTTCAGTCAAATAATGCTACAATATTTACTTCGGAAAACAGCACTCTTCTGTTTCTTCTTCCACATTCTTCCCACTTCAGAGTCAACTACTTTCAATTCTTCTACCTAATCAATATTTTGGTATTTATTTTCATATCTCCAAATAACATTTTCAAGTTTTTTATTTTCTTTCAATTTCAGTCAATTTCATTTATACTTACTTCACATTCTGGAAAATTAATTAGAATACTTTTTTAAAACACATAGATCATGTATACATTAATGCATTTATGAGGAACAATGTGCTGATTTCATATAGAATTAGGAATGCTTCCATCACATTAGTTAATACATACCTCATCTTGTTTACTTAATTATTGTGTTAAGACGTTTATACTCTATACTATTAGATCCAACATGTACCCTTGCATTATGTACCATAGGTGTGATCCCACCATTCACCCTCCCTCGATCTGACCTTCCCCCTCCCCTCCCATCCCCCACTCCTCCCTCTTTCATCTTGGGCCATAGTTGTGATCTATTCTTTATATGAAAGTGTAAGTTATTGTAAATTGATTTCATGATAGTACTGAGTACGTTGGATATTTTTACTTGCATTCTTGAGATACTTTACTAAGTAGGATATGTTCCAGCTCCATCCATGTAAACATAAAGAGGTAAAGTCTCCTTTAAGGCTGCATAATATTCCATAGTATACATAAATCACAATTTATTAATCCATTCATGGTTCAATGGGCACTTGGGCTTCTTTCATGACTTGGCTATTACAAATTGAGCTGCAATTAACAATCTGGTACAAATATCTTTGTTATAAAGTGATTTTTGGTCTTTTGGATATACTCCTAGTATAGGAATTGCGGGATCAAATGGCAAGTCTACTTTTAGATCCCTGAGTATTCTCCATGCTTCTTTCCAAAAGGGCCGTATTAGCTTGCACTCCCACCAACAGTGCAGGGTGTTCCTTTTTCTCCACATCTGCACCAACATCTGTAGTTAAAAATTTTAAAAAAATTATCCTTCCCCATCCACTTCCGGCATGAATACACTTTTCACTCTACCATTTCCTAATAGAGTTATGTTTTTCTTAGATTAATGTGCAGGGTTTACTGACTAATGACTGAGTGAATTCTGTTCGTAGCAAAGGCCCATAGCAAATTATAACTCTTCTTTTATTATAAAAGTCTTCCCTTATAGTTAGAAAGCATCTTGCTTTTATATATTTTAGTTTTCTATGTATTGGTAAGGAATTTAACCTCAAAGTCTTTGCCTTTTGTGTAACTCTTATCCAGAATTCTGATTCATTGGCTCGCCTTTCCATTTCTTCTTCCTGGAGGGGATCTTCCTGGAGTCTTCTGACCTTCTCCCTGTGAACAGGCTGCTCTTTATTGCTTCTGCCTTCTATCATTCCAAGATATCCTTTAACTGTTATAGTGGAAATTGAAGTTACCTCTTTCCTGTGCAATTTTTCTTTTTTTCTCCAGCTCATGTGAGTCTAGCACAAAATTATAAGTCTCTTCACATGACAGAATTTGTTTACCTCTTGCATAAAGCTCACTGCAGACCCAGATGACTCTGGATGCCTCTCCAGAGCAGCTTTTTTTGGGTCAGAATCCCAGGGAATTTTATGGTGTGGAGCTCCCACACGGACAAGCGTTTCTGTGAGTTTTGAGGCGGGGGATGAGAGCATGGAAAATTGTGCACCTACTTGTGAGTGTTTCAGTCTGGAAGTAGCCAAACCAACTCATTGGCCCCACTAAGTCACATGGCCATACCTAATTACAAGGGTGTAGAAAAATGTTATGCTTAGAAAGAAAAGATAACAGGACATTAGAAGTAGCCCAATATTGCCACACCCCTCTTGCCCCACTTCAGATTCTTTTTTAATCCAGCCACACTGGATTAAATGATCAGTTCTGCGAGAACTCTGCCGGGCTTCACAAGGGAGCATCATGGAAGCAGCTCAGCTTGGGCCTGCACCGCACACCTCTTGCTTCTGGTCTTGAGTGTCCAGATACTGCTGAAACCCCTTGGTGTTCATGCATGTGCCACCTGGAAGGGTGGAGAGTTGGCTCTGTCAGGGCAAACTTTGATGAGCATCAAATAGGAACTAAAAGGCAAACACATCATGATTTTCTGGAAGATATCCTGAGAAACACCTCTTCCTCTTGTCTTAACTTGGCCCATGCACTCACTCTTGCTCCCTAGTCACACCTCTTAAGATCATACTTCTTGTCTCAGGCTCTGCATTTAGGGCAACCTGGGCTAAGACTTTCTTGGTTTTGTTCCTTATTGTATTGGAAGAAGGGTGCATCCTAACACAGAAAACAAACATGGGAAGTAAATTTTTTGTGACTTTGATGTCTGGAAATATATTTATTTGATCTTTTTCTTTTCTTTTTTTTTTTTTTGAGGCAGAGCCTCAAGCTGTCACCCTGGATAGAGTGCTGTGGCATCACAGCTCACAGCAACCTCCAATTCCTGGGCTCAAGCGAGTCTCCTGCCTCCGCCTCCCAAGCAGCTGGAACTACAGGCGCCCGCCACAACACCGAGCCATTTTTTGTCTGGTTGCTGCCACCACTGTTGTTTGGCGGGCCCCGGGCTGGATTCAAACCCGCCAGCTCAGGTGTACGTGGCTGACGCCTTAGCC
>CAUYRH010047043.1:0-30417 GCA_963574655.1 Perodicticus potto
TATATACTTACCACTTTATATATTATATATATATATACACCTTCTGTATATGCCACATTATATATACCTTCTGTATATACCACATTTTCTTTATTCACTCATGAGTTGATGAGTGCTTAGGTTTATTTCACATCTTTGCAATTGTGAATTGTGCTATGATAAACACTGGAGGGCAGGTGTCTTGTGATAAAATGACTTCTTTTTATTTGGGTAGTTTACCCAACAGTGAGATTGCTGGATCAAATAGTAGATCTACATTTATTTCCTTCAAGAATCTCCATAGTGTTTTCCACTGAGGTTGTACTGGCTTGCAGTCCCACCGAGATTGTGTGAGTGTTCCTTTCTCTTTGCATTCAGGCCAGCCTCTGTTGCTTTTGTGACTTTTTAGTAATGGCCATTCTGACAAGGGTATGGGTGGTATTTTATCATGGTTTTAATATGCATTTCCCTGATAATTAATGATGTTGAACATGCTTTTCATATGCTATCATTTGTCTATCTTTTTAAGAAAACTTTATCTTCATTACATCTTTTATGTTTATCTGGATGGAGCTGGAGCATATTCTTCTTAGTAAAGTATCTCAAGAATGGAAAAAAAAGTATCTGATGTATTCAATACTACTGTGAAATCAATATATAACCACCTACACACTCATATGAATGGAAAAACATAACTATAGTCCAGAAAGTAGATGGGAAGAGGAGAGAGAGGGGAGAGGAGGGGGATATAGGAGGAGGGAGGGTATTTGGGGGGACCTCATCTAACGTGCATGATGCAATGGTACATTTCAAAACTATTAAGAAATGAACATAATTGTGATGGATGTGTTACTTAGTTCAACATTTCACATTGTATATCGAAGCAGTACCCTGAACCCATAAATGCATCAATGTACAAAGTTATGATTTAATAAAAAATAATTTTAAAAAAAGTTCTCTTGTCTTTTGCCCACTTTTTGTTTTTGTCTTCCTGATTTGTTTGAGTTCTTCGTTGATCATGGATATTAATCCTTTGTCAGATAAATAGTTTGCAAGTTTTTCATCTCACTCTTCAGGGTGTCTATTGCTCTCCTGATTATTTCCTTTGCTGTGCAGAAGATTTTTAATTTATTAAAATCCCACTTATTTATTTTTTTAATTACTATCATAAGTTCTTAGTCATAAATTCTTTGCCTAAGGAGATGCCTAAAAGAGTTTTCCCTGTGTTTTCTTCTAGAATTTTATAGTTTCATGCCTTACACGTAAGTCTTTTATCCAGCTGGAATTAATTTCATATATGGTGAGAGACAGGTGTCTTGTTCCTTTCTTCTACATATGGCTATCCAGTTTTCCCAGCACTATTTATTGAATAGGGCTTCTCTTCCCCAGTGTATATT
Organism: Perodicticus potto; assembly: GCA_963574655.1. Lineage (NCBI taxonomy): Eukaryota > Metazoa > Chordata > Mammalia > Primates > Lorisidae > Perodicticus > Perodicticus potto. Next base: position 1,377 of record CAUYRH010047043.1, read on the forward strand.
GTTGTCTACTTTGTTGAAGATCAGTTGGTTGAAGATCCTTGTTGAAGATCAGATGGCATTGTTTATGGGTTCTTTATTCTGTTCCATTGGTCTATGTCTCTAATTTTATACCAGTCCCATGATTTTTTGTTTTCTTTATTTTTGTAGTATAATCTGAAGTCAGATAATATGATGCCTCCAGATTTATTCTTTTTGCTTAAGATTGCTTTGGCTGTACAGGCTCTTTTTTGGCTCTAAATGAAGCATTGAATTGTTTTTTATAGATCTGTGAAAAGTAACAGTGGTATTTTGATAGGGATTGTATTGAATCTGTGAATCACTTCAGGTAGTATAGTCAATTGATTCTACCAATCCATGAGCATAGGATGGTTTTTCATTTGTTTTTGTCATCTATAATTTCTTTCATCAGGTGTTTTGTATACTAATTCTTTTTGTGGAGATCTTTCACCTCCTTGGTTAAGTATATTCCTAGGTATTTTATTTGCTTTGTACCTATGACTGTCAGCGTGACTGTTATGGGTTCATGGAAGTATTGTTGATTTGTGTATATATTAATTTTGTAACCTGAAACTCTGCGGAATTTATTTATCAATTATAGGAGTCTGGCTCGGCGCTTGTGGCTCAACGAGCTAGGGCACCAGCCATGTACAACTGTGCTGGCGGGTTCAAATCCAGCCCCGGGCCCACCAAACAACAATGGCTGCAACCAAAAAATGGCCGGGTGTTGTGGCGGGCACTTGTAGTCCCAGCTACTTGGGAGGCAGAGGCAGGAGACTCGCTTGAGCCCAGGAATTGGAGGTTGCTGTGAGCTGTGGTGCCATAGCACTCTATTCAGGGTGACAGCTTGATGCTCTGTCTCAAAAAAAAAAAATTATAGGAGTCTTTTGGTGTAGTCTTTGGGTTTTCTATTAAATAGATACAAGGTCATATTGTCAGCAAACAGACAATTTGACCTCCTCTTTTCTGATTTGGATACTTTTTATTTCTTTCTCTTGTCTGATTGCTCTGGCTGGGACTTTCAGTACTGTGTTGAATCAAAGTGGTGACAGTAGGTGGCCTTGTTTTGTTCCGGTTCTTAGGGTGAATGCTTTCAACATTTTCTCATTTAGTATAATGCTGGCTATGGGTTTTATGATTTTTAGGTATATTCCTTCTCTGCCTAGATTGTTGAGGGTTTTTATCAAGAAGGGTGCTGAATTTTGTCAAATGCTTTTTTTATATCTATTGAGATGATCATGTAGTCTTAATGCTTGCTTTTGTTTATACAGTAAATCACATTTATTGATTGAGCATGTTGAATGGTCCTTGCCTCCTTAGCATGAAACCCACTTGATAGTGATGAATTATCTTTTTGACGTGCTGTTGAATTTGGTTTGCTAGCATATTGTTGAGAACTTTTGTATCTATGTTCATAAGGGATATTACTCAGTAGTGTTCTTTTTTTGTTGTGTCCTTTCCTGGCTTTGGTATCAAGGTGATATCAGCTTCATAGAATGAGTTAGGGAGGATTCCCTCCTTCTGTTATGGAATAATTTCTGTACAAGTTCTTTGTAGATCTGGTAGAGTTCAGCTGTGAATCTATCTGGGACAGGGCTTTTTTCTTTTTATTTCTGTTTCAATCTTGCTGCTGACTGCTGGTCTATTCAGGACTTCTATCTCTTCCCGGTTCAGGCTTAGGAGGTTGTGTGTATAGACTTTCATAGTGTTCATGGACAATATTTTGTATTTCTGTGTTATAAGTTGTAATGTCTCCTTTTAAATTCCAGATTGAGCTTATTTGGGTACTTTCTCTTCTGTTTCTGGTTAATCTAGCTAGAGGTCTATTGATTTTGTTCATCTTTTCAAAGAAGGGATCTTTAGTTTCATTGATCCTTTGTATTTGTCTCTATTTCATTTAGTTCTGCTCTGCCTACTGTTATTTGTTTTCTCCTGCTAGCTTTGAGTTTGGTTTATTATTTTTTTTCTTGTTCCTTGAAGTGTGACATTAGGTTATTAATACATGGTCTTTCTGGCTTTTTTGATACAAACATTTAAGGTTATGAATTTCCCTGTTAACACTGCTTTTACTGCACCTCATATATTTTGGGTGCTCATGTCATGATCATCATTAGATTTGAAAAAAAAAATTTTTTGATTTCAAAATATTATGGGGGTACACACGTTTTTGGTTATGTGGAATGCTTTGTAAGTGTGTACATCACCCAGATGGTTTTCATTGTGCATGGTAGGTAGGTTTTTGCCCATCCTCTCTTCCATATCCTCTCCTTGATTTCCTCAGGCACATGTGTGCTCATCAGTTAGTTCCAATTTAATAGCAAGTGCGCTCTAAAAATCTTTCAGTTTCCATCTTAATCCTGTCATTGACCTAAGGATCATTCATTAGGTTGTTGTTTAACCTCCATGAGTTTGTGTAGATTTGAGAGTTGGATTTGATTTCTGGTTTATTCTCTGTAGTCTGAGAAGGTACATGAAATGATTTTGATTCTTCCAAATTTGCTGAGACTTGTTTTGTGGGCTAACAAAATTAAGCTCTATACAAGATATCCGTGTAACAAAAATATTTGTGCCCCTCTAATGTTTTGAAATTAAAAATAAATATATATATCACAAGACATAATAAAAAGGATATTTTAATTTTATTTGGGAATCAAAACTTAAAATTTTCCAATAATTCATTTTAAGTTTAAATCTTACCTATAATTCCAAGAGAGTTTAATGTTGTCAGATGGTTTTTAGGACCATAAAATTTACATTATTTACAAATTAATGTTCATGGTAATATTAAGCACATGAATAATAAAATGGCATTGATATGAAAGATAATTGTTCATTTATTTAAAAACATTGTGATTTGATTGGCTAAAAGTGCAAATATTTTAATTTTAATTTTTTTATTTCAGGTTAGTGTGAGGCTCCAAACAACTAGGTTACAATATTTGAATTTGTTAGGTAGAGTCCCTTTTGTTAAAAGTCCTTTTTAAACCATCTCCAAATTAAATGGTATTTTAATTAAAACATTCATTTAGCTGATATTTAATTAAACATATAGTGTGGGAGAACAATAATACAGATTATCATATTATTTATAATAAGTGGTATCAAAATATTACAATTGGAGGTATTTCTTCTAAGACAAATAACTCCTTAGATTTGAAAAGTTCTTAGATAATGGTTTTCACATAGGTTGTATTGTTATTATTTTTTTCCTTGTTCCTTGAAGTGTGACATTAGGTTATTAATACATGGTCTTTCTGGTTTTTTTGATACAAACATTTAAGGTTGTGAATTTCCCTTTTAATGCTCCTTTTACTGCACCTCATATATTTTGGGTGCTCATGGTTCTCCAGCATGATTCCCCCATAACTTTATAGTGAAGCTGTCTTTGGTTCAATCTTACAGATGAAGAAAAATCTTATGTGAGATAAATTGAGGTGCCCAAGACCACATAATGGCAACATGTCGGACTTGAACCCATGCCACATGAGGCCACTACCAATTATTTTTACCCACTTTTCTCATTTGCTCTTTCATTACGTTGTCATGCCCCTCTTTAAAGATTTAAAAATCTGGGGGCGGCACCTGTGGCTCAGGGGGCAGGGTGCTGGCCCCATACACTGAGGGTGGCAGGTTCCAACCTGGCCTGGGCCAAACTGCAAAAACAACAAAAATATTTAAAAATATGATTTGTTTCAAAGGATGCCGTGAATGTAAACTTGTAACTTACTTATTGTTAATTACATCACAAAAATAAGCAAATTATTGTTATTCACTATTTACATTATGCTAAGTAATTTGCCCATCTCCACCATCTCATTTGCTTCTCAGAAGTGAACTCCACAGTAGTATTGAGTTCAGGTGCTTGAGGAGCACGTGGTACAGTTCTTGGTGGGCAGTGGACATATAATATGTTTGAGGATGATCTATGTCTCTTGCAATGCCCGGGTTTCAAGTGGATTTTAGTCCTCAAGGGTCACCTCTTAAAACTGACCTTACAATTTAGGCACACGTCCACTAGGTGGCAGCAACATTCCATGGGGGTGAAAAACAGTAGGCATCAGAGAAGATAATGATTTATTAGCATAATTATCTTAATTGTAATCATGCTGGTTGGATTATTAGAGGTCTTCATCTTTAGCTCTTTGGTTTCAGAATAAAAAACTGAGGCCCAGAGAGATCAACAGTCCAATTTGTCACAGTACACTGGGAATCAGAATTGAGGTCCCGTGATTCTAACTTTGTGCTTTTTCCCCTTGTATATATTGAATGCAATGGTACATTTTAAAACTATTAAGAGGAGAGTATAAATGTCTTACCACAACAAATAAGTAAGTGAGGTGATGGTTATGTTAACAAGTTTGATGTAAGCTTTCCACATTGTAGATCTATTTAGCACATAAATGCATTACGGTGTACAGTTAAGATTTAAGTTAAAAAACCCTCTAAAACCTTTAAATGCACCTTTACTTTGAATTTCGTAGGTATGTCTGGTGAAAAGACTTTGAACTTAGGCTTAAATTTTTACTAGTCACCAGTGAGAGAAATAAAATACAAACTGAGATAACTTTTCAAACTCCAATCTGAGAATCAAGATGTTTTCCTGCTAAGCACCTTTGAATTTTTTTTTCTAAGTTTGCTTTGAAAACAACTAAAATACATTCATTAAAATAACTATGTTAAAATGTTAAAGTAACATGAAAATAAATCGTATTTCAGGAGAATCTGCCAGAGAACAAACTCTGGGGGACCCAGAACATGAGCAAGATCAATTTTGAGTTGAATCTCAAAACAGTGTCTTCTGCTTCTGAACATTTATGATTCTAAGTGGTGCTTATTTGCCTCTGTGTGCTATTTGCTTTCATGGCCTTTATTTATTGGGTAAAAAACACCTAAACTTAAATTTACCATCTGTATTCATTAGGATTCTCTAGAGATGCAAGCGATAGGACACAGACAGATGGATGAGAGAGAGTTTATTAGAGGCCTTATATGGAGATTGTGAAGTCCCGAGATATAACCTCTGCAAGCTGAAGAACCGGAGAAGTCTCACTTTCTGAGAATGAATCGGTCCAAGTCCAAAGGTCTCAGAAGTGGGAAAGTTGATGGTATGATGTTCAGATGGCCTGAGCACCTCAGGGGCTGCTGATGCAAGTCCTGGAGTCAGAAGAAAAAAACAGAGTTTTAATGTTGAAGGGCAGGAGTAGAAAGGTGTCCCAGTTTAGAAAAGAGAGGGAGAATTTGCTTTTCCTGCCCCCCTTTTAAAGAAAATTACCAGTAGCTACATTTTATTTTTAATTTAATTAATTTATTTATTTTGTGGACAGTCTCACTTTGTCACCCTGGGCAAAGTGCTGTGGCGTCATAGCTCACAGTAACCTCAAACTCTTGGGCTCAAGTGATCCTCTTGCCTCAGCTTCCGGAGTAGCTGGGACTACAGGTGCTTGCCACAAGCCCGACTAGTTTTTCTGTTTTCAGTAGAGATGGGGCTCACTCTTGCTCAGGCTGGTCTTGAATGCCTGAGCTCAAGGGATCCTCCTGCCCTGGCCTCCCAGAGTGCTGGGATTATAGGCCTGGTCACCATTTTTGGTTTTTGTGCCCTCAGCTGAATGGTGCCCACCCACCACGAGTAAGGGTGGCTCTTCCTTACTCTCTCCACTGATTCAAATGCCATCTCTTCCAGAAAATCCTCACAGACACACCCTGAAATAACATTTTATCAGCTCTTCAGTTACCCTTAACCCAACCAAATTGACACCTAAAATTAACCATCACACCATCTTAACTATCTTTTAAGTGTACACTCGAGTAGTGTGAAATGTATTCACAGTGTTGTGCAATGGGTTTGCTTTGATACTTTTTGATACTCTCTTAAATTCTACTATTTTAATCAAATTTGATTTTTTAAGGTAAGGGTATAGAAAGCTTGTGATTTTATGCAGATAGATTTCTTTCTCCTTCTCGAAATTCTTGTAGAATAGGTTGACAAATATATTGCATATCCCCATTCTGCATTTCCCTGCCCAATGCAGACATTGTTAGTTGCTAATTTGTTCTTTATTCTTAAGATTCTCAATCTTACTTTGTAGATAGTCATTATTACTATAATCAGAATTGGCATGAGAGATAAAATATGTATGTTACTATCCTATCTTATCAAGCTTTTCTAAACCTATAGGTAATAATTATGGGGTTTATCTTTTATTTTGGGGGGGTTATCTTTTAAAATTTCCAGATCTTAACTCATGATCCAAACTCTTTACTTGGGTTTGACTCTCCCAGTCTCAGGATTTCCTGGGCCAGTTTACTCTATCCAAGATATAAGAATGTTTCTTTTGATGATCAAGTTCCTTGCCTCTTCATGCTCACATATGATTTTGGGAGTCATTTATCTTTTAAAAGATCTCAGTCACTAAGTTTTTGCCCCCTAAATTAAGCCCATTACCTTGGATGTCAAAAGTCCTAGTAATTATATCCCTTCACTATAGAAGGCATGTCTCTCATTAAATGTTTTTTCTTTTCAGACTATGAACATTAACTTGATCCCCATGAAACAAATTGAGCCCTTTTTATAAACTTTATTCTGGAATAAAACTTTTCAAAAGGAAAATGAATATCTTTAAATATTAGACTTTCAGAGGGTGGAGAGTTCCTTGGAGAAAGAGCCTGATTTACTCAGGTCTGGGGGGTGGGAGTCACTTGATATGCCCACCGTGGCACATCCAGGTAGTGGCAGAGCTGGGAGGAGAGTCCAAAATATTAAATAGAAAAGAAATTGTTCTTATCAGAATGAAAAGTGAGTCACAATAAAACGTCAGAGAGAAAGGAAAGACACTTCTTGGCCATGACCCAAGGGACAAGGTTAATGATATTACTAGTTTACATTCACTGAGAGTTTTCTCATCATCAGGCGTGGTGCTAAGCCTTTCTTCTTCACACCTTATTTAATTGGCACAGCAACACTTTTGAGGTAGGTATTATTGTTGTACCAGTTTTACAAATGAGGAAGTTGATTTTGAGAGATTAACCAACTTTGTGCATGTTTACATTGATAAAAGGGCAGAGCCAGAATTAGAACCCAATTGTCTCAGTTGGAAACCTTTGTTTTGAACCCCTATATGTTAGTACAAGGCTTGGTCTGTTTGTGTGTGTGGTTTATTCCCAATGAAAGTTCTCTTAAACAAAAGGCTGTCCACTTACTCCAAAGGGAAGCTTCCTGGACCTAAATCAGGGAAAGCTCAGTAGCAGGGGACAGGAAAGAGGGCTCTGGTGATGGGTGGCTGGCACCTCTTGCCTTCTCTCCAGAGAACAATTACTGCCCAGAAGTGTTTAGCTCTGATGATTCCTGGGCTTTTTACGTTGGACCCAAGTGTGTGACAGAGGACAGCCTCTTGGAGAAAGAGTGTGGCTACTTCTGCTCGTTAAAATAATGAACTCCCATAGGCCAACAGGAAGACTTGGGAACAAAGGACCAGGGATTCCAGAGGCAGGTATGACTATTTACAGAGGCCAAAGCATAAAAAATTGACGGAACCAGAAACCAGGCATGGAATGGTTGGAAGTACAGATGAAGTGGGGGTTGCAAAATATGTTATTGGAGCAAAGCAAACTATATTTCTTCTCTTGTAGTGCAAGATATCAGGATACTGATGCCTAAAGTAATTCAGTAAGTCCTGTTCCTTTGGCCCCACCTCATTCATCCAGCAGAAGACAACTACAAATTTATTCTATCTGTGATTGGTAAAAAGGGCAGAATAACACTACTACTTCCTGAGGCTGTTGAGAGAATTAAATGGGTTTAAATAGTATAGGTCCTTAGAACAGTGCCTGGTATATAGTAAGTGCCAAATAAGTGCTTGTGAGTATATTATCATATTATATAATAATTGCTATTATATTATAATTGTGATTATATTGTACATTACATATTTAATAATAATAGGCAAAATTACTGTAACTCACAATAACACATGGGCCACTTTGCTAAATTGTGAAAAAAATTTTCATTTTTTCAGAACAGTCAAAACTCCCTGCCTGCTTTTGAGTAGCTGATATTCTGGTATAGATGATTTCATTTTTATAAGAAAACACAAACTCCTCTTCTTTCCTTTTTGGTGGGATTACATAGAATGATGCCATAGTTGAGAGCAGTCCTGGCTCCTGGTGGTTTTGACTACTCAATCAGTGATGAAAACACAAAGTTTGGAGCAGTTTTTAATATGGTGAATGACAGAGAAGCACCATCAGATGGGCAAATAAATCCCATACGAATGACTAAATACAGCAACTTTAATTTTGCCAGTGAGTCTTTACCCGGGGCTCCTCTGCCTTCTTACACTCATTGCTGTTTCCTCATTTTGCTCTTACGTCAGTCCTTTGTCTTTCTTTTTATTTATTTATTCTTTTATTAAATCATAACTGTGTACATTAGTGCAATCATGGGGTACAATGTGCTGGTTTCATATACAATCTGAAATATTTTCATCAAACTGTTTAACATAGCCTTTATGGCATTTTCTTAGTTATTGTGTTCAGACATCTATGTTCTGCATTTAGTAAGTTTCACCTGTACCCTTCTAAGATGCACCTAGGTGTGATCCCACCAATTACCCTCCCTACACCAATCCTCTCCCCTCCCCTCCCTTGCCCCTTTCCCCATATTCTTGTGCTATAATTGTGTTATGTAGCCTTCATATAAAAGCTATAAATTAGTTTCATAGTAGGGATGAGTACGTTGGATACTTTTTCTTCCATTCTTGAGATACTTTGCTTAGAAGAATATGTCCCGGCTCCATACATGTAAACATGAAAGAGGTAAAGTCTCCATCTTTCTTTAAGGCTGCATAATATTCCATGTTGTACATATATCACAATTTATTAATCCATTCGTAGCAATACTTAGAGATCTAAAAATAGTGCTTTGTCTTTCTTAATCACCCGTTGTGGATGGGCTTACCTCATTATCTGCAGAATGATAATCTGATCCAGTGTGATGACACTAAAGTTGTTCATGCTTGTTATCGTCCTCAGATATCTGTGAAACCTGCCCTTCCCTTGGCTCCTGTTGCTCAGAAACAATGGATTCTGCTGGACCTTGAGCACCCTGGCTCAGCCAATTTTTTGATACACCACCTCTTCCCCCCTCACCGAGGTATATTTATAGCCTCCAACCCTGTACTGATGCTGATTAGTCCAAACTTTGATCTTTCTGTGAGTTTTGCACAGTGACTTATATAAAAACTTACTATATAATTAGAAAAAATTTTCTGGTCTTAAGCATATATATGTGTGTGTATATATGTATGCACTTAGACACATGTGTACATATACATATGTTTGTATAATTATTTTCTCTTAGTTTCATTACCTAGAAGAATAGATTATTGGACTGTAGCTTAAATTTCCTTCCCTCAAATGGAATATGTCAAAAATTATAGCTGAGCTTCCTTTTTTGAGTGATTAAAGATATATGAAGCATAAAAAAATACTTTGCTTTTATTTCAATGTGAGTTTATATTTTTAAGTCATGGGAAAGCCAAGTCCAAAGGGATGCTTAAAACTCATCTGATCCAACCCTCCCATTTTACAGTTGAGACAATAGGGATCCAGAGAAGTAATGTAAATTTTCCACAGTCTCCACAAAGCTAGGAATGGAGGGGACAACAAAATTCATGTTTCTTTCTTTTTTATTTTTTTAGGGGCAGAGTCTCAGTCTTTCACCTCGGCTAGAGTACAGTGGCATCATCATAGCTCACTGCAACCTTGAACTTCTTGGCTCAAGTGATCCTCACACCTTGGCTTCCCAAGTAGCTGGACTACAGCCAGGAGCCACCACTCCCAGCTAATTAGAATTTTTTTGTTTTTGAGGTTAGGTTTTTCTATTTTGTCTGGGCTGCTCTTGAACTTTTGGCCTCAAGTAGTTATTCAGTCTCAGTTTCCCAAAGTGCTAGGATTACAGGCATGAACCTCTGTGCTCAGCCAAAACTCAGGTTTCTGACTCCCAATCACTTTTCACATTAGTAGAGAAATTCTCTTTTAGTCAACGAGATATATATCACACATATAATTTTTAAATTTTTATTCATATTTTCATTTAAAAATTTTTTTAACAGATTTGGGGTGTACAAGTGGAATGCCATTACATGTACATATTGTGTAGTGATGAAGTCTTGGCTTTTGCTGTAGTGTACAGATCTTAAATAGCACTGAGAGATTGTCCTGGGACGACTTCCTCTGAGAATGCTTTGCCTGGTAAGTGGCTGGACTTTAGGTGTTAACAGTTTATATCATCTTCCAGGAAATATCCATTTTTATGATAACAAACAAAATCTGACCACAGAATTACCTCTTTTCTTTATGCAGGAAGTAGGCCCATGGCTGTAGGAAGGAACACCACCACTGTGACAAGATTCATTCTCCTGGGATTTTCGGATTATCCTCAAATGAAGATGGTCCTTTTCGTGTTATTTCTGGGGATCTACCTCCTGACCCTGGCCTGGAACCTGAGCCTCATCGCCCTCATCAGGATGGACGCTCACCTGCACACGCCCATGTACTTCTTCCTCAGCAATCTGTCCTTCCTGGACATCTGCTACGTGTCTTCCACAGCCCCCAAGATGCTCTCTAACATCATCACAGAGCGGAAAACCATTTCCTTCCTTGGCTGTGCCACACAGTACTTTGTCTTCTGTGGGATGGGGCTGACCGAGTGCTTTCTCCTGGCAGCCATGGCCTATGACCGGTACGCGGCCATCTGCAGCCCGCTGCTCTACACAGCCCTGGTATCCCACACACTGTGTTTGAAGCTGGTGGCTGGCGCCTACGTAGGTGGCTTCCTTAGTTCTTTGATTGAAACCTACTCTGTCTATCAGCATAATTTCTGTGGGCCCAACATGATCAACCACTTCTTCTGTGACCTCCCCCCAGTTCTGGCTCTGTCCTGCTCTGATACTTTCACCACCCAGGTAGTGACCTTCGCTGTGGGCGTTCTCGTTGGAGTGGCATCTGTCTTTGTGGTCCTCATCTCTTATGGTTATATTGTTGTTGCGGTTCTGAAGATCAGCTCAGCTAAAGGTAGGACCAAGACCTTCAGCACCTGTGTGTCTCACCTGACCACTGTGACCCTCTTCTATGGTTCTGGTTTCTTCATGTATATGCGACCTAGCTCCAGCTACTCCCTAAATCGGGACAAGGTAGTGTCTGTATTTTATGCTGTGGTGATCCCCATGGTGAATCCCATCATCTATAGTTTTAGAAACAAGGAGATTAAAAATGCCATGAGAAAAGCTGTGAAAAGGAACCATAGGCTTTCTCACCCACATTCATTTTTTCTGACCTTGGGTTAATATTTACAATGAAGCCATGGCCTGGGTCAATTGTGTAGACATTTATGTACTTTTGGACTAGTAGGTCTACATGATGGTCCAGACTCTTTGACCCCCTTTCTAAGATTGCCCTACCAATTTACTTCTTGGCTACTAGAAAATAATCTGGCCATTATTTGTTTCTAGAACAAACTGGCATTACATAGAGTGAGAATTTTAGATGCTCAATTTAGCAGATAAAAACATCCTTGAACATCAAAATAGAGCTCATGTTGGGAGGGTGAGAAGTATAGGAAAAATATTAGTCAGCATTGGTGGTGGTGGTGGTCTTTACTGTGTAGCATACTGACCTGAAGAAGATGATGTTCTTTCTAAACAGTTGAATTTTCCTCTTCTGAGAGTCTCAAATGCTTTCTTCAGAGCTCATGGGGTCTGCAGGGCAGACACCCTCACATGATCGAGGACCAGGCTCTAGTGAGCTACTGTGACTGATGACACCTCTTCAGATGGATTAAGGCAGAATTCTTCTTTGGATCTTAATGATTGAACAAATGGAACAACCTCTTGGCCAATTCCATGAACAATAAAAAAAATTGCCACTGAGATGATTTCGATAAAACCAAGAAACTACTGTGTAAGCTCAAAGTAACAGCTTTCTTTCTTTTTTAGTCTCATTTTATTATTATTTTTTTAATTTTTATTTATTTATTTATTTATTTTTATTAAATCATAGCTGTGTACATTGAGTCAATCATGGGGTACAATGTGCTGGTTTTATATACAAGTTGAAATATTTTCATCAAAGTTGTTAACATAGCCTTTACGGCATTTTCTTAGTTATTGTGTTAAGACATTTTTATTCTACACTTAGTAAATTTAACACGTACCCTTGTAAAATGCACCGTACGTGTGATCCCGCCAATTACCCTCCCTCCACCCATTCTCCCCTCTCCCCTCCCCTCCTCCTCCCTTTTCCTTTAGAAAGTGACAGCTTTCTAACCAACACTCAAAATTTCTTAGGAATCAAGGGAAGAGCACACTCTCATTTGGGATGAAAGCTTCTCTATTTTTACCAGGTTTGTGATAATTTCTAAGTGAGAACTGAGCCAAGGAATTGAAGACAATGATTTTTCTTCTCCACACTTTCACAGAATGTTTTATGTGTATTTGAACTGGCAGTAAAAACCTGGAATAAATTTATTCAGCTATGGCCTCTCTTGAGTAGGCCATAAATAAGACAGCAAATTACATCTCCCTGTGTGTTCATGGGTGGTTTACTTGGAATCTGCATGCCTCAGTTTCTCATCTATAAGTTAGGAATAATAACAGTAATTATATCCTAGGATTATTGTGAATAATTAGATTATACACGTAAACAGAATGATGTTTAATGTATAGGCAATGTCCAAGAGGTGTTATTATTATTATCATCATTAGATAATTATCATTATCCAAGCCAAAGAAATAGAAGACATTTCCTAAGTTTTGTGAAAAATGTGACCTTTCACATGGCTTTGTTTCATTGGAAAGAGGATCAAGAGAGACTATCCCAAAGGGTGGTTAAGAGGAATCATTTTTAAGTGGTCTTATGCGGGTTATTTACAGACTCTATTTCTCTCACATGTAAAATGGGGATAATAATTGTATTTACCTCATCAAACTGATACAACAATTAAGTGAGATCAGGCGTGAAAAGGGATTAGTCAACTGCCTGGCATATGGTTATTTTTAATAGATGTTGGCTTACATTATTAATCAATTAGTCAATATTTTTAGTCAATTTTGTTTAAACACTCCCCCCAAAAGTGCAAGGAAAGGTGCTAAAAAGAGACAAACTAAATGGCTTTAGAATATCTTCAATTGGGACACAGCAGTTTCAATGAAAAGGTACAACCATGCCTCAAATCTCTACTATTTCTCTTGCACTTCCAAAGTGGTTCTTAGGGGAGCAGAATAAGCTTAGGCTCACAGAGGTGGCCATTGTGCCAACTCTATTGGCATTGTGGACACCTCCCTCTCTTTCTTATGGTCACCTCCCCCAACTTCTTTATCTGTACTCCAGCTCCCCCAACTTCTCTTTTTCAGTTTACCAGTTTCCAAGATGGTAGCTGATTTTAAGTTTTCCTAGTACCAAAAGTCATTGAAACAACACAACTAACTAAAAAGGTCTCATACTTTGGATCTCCATGGAGCTATCACTGTTATCTATTATCATCTCTAAATGTGTATGATGAACAGAGATTCTGAATACAAAATCCTTATTAAAAATCTTACTTTGGGTGGCACTCATAGCTCAGAGGGCAAGGTGCTGGTGGGTTCGAGCCTGGCCTGGGCCAGCTAAAACAACAATAACAACTGCAACAAAAAAGTAGCCAGGCATTATAGGGGGTGCCTGTAGTCCCAGCTACTTGGGAGGATGAGGCAAGAGAATCACTTATGCCCAGGAGTTTGAGGTTGCTGTGAGCTGTGATGCCACAGTGATGGTAATGCCCTAAACAGGCCTATAGCTTGAGACTCTGTCTCACCAAAAAAAAAAAAAAAAAAAAAAAAAAAAAAATCTTATTTGGCTACATGTGTATTTTCCAGTAATGAAAATTTTCTCTTTACACTGAGAATATATGAGGCACTTTGGCAGTTTTCCCATTACCAAGGTGAATGTAAGGCTCATTAAATATTCTTTCTTTCTCTCTCTCTTTCTCTCTCTCTCTCTCTCTCTTTCCTCTTTCTTTCGACAGAGTCTTGCTCTGTCATCCTCGGTAGAGTGCCAAGTGCTATGGCATCAGCCTTGCTGGCAGAAATCTCAGACTTCTGGGTTCCAGTGATCTTCTTGCTTCAGCTGCCCAAGCAGCTAGAACTATAGGTGCCACCATAAATTAGGTGACTAATTTTTTCTATTTTTTGTAGAGACAGGGTCTCGCTCTTGTTCAGGCTGCTCATGAGTTCCTGAGTTCAAGCAATCCACCCTCCTTGGCCTCCCAGAATGCTAGGATTACACCTGGCCAGTATTGATTCATTCTAAGGCTTAAGATGGAGATTGGTAGCAAGACTTGAATGAGGCAAAAATGATCTGGGGTTTACAGTAAGCCATATACTAAATAAGATCCCAATAAGTGTATTTATTGTAGGGCACATAAACAGACATACATTAAACAGAATAGTTTGTGTACTAAAGGAGTCAGGCATTTCATAAGTATTTGAAGCATTACAAGGGAAATCTTTCTTGGGGAGGGCTAGCTTGCTGAGGATGGAATTTACTTTAGTAAAATTACCACCATCCATCTAGGGTGTGGCACTCATCTTTCCAACATTAGAAAATCTTTTCCAGATGGATTGAAATTAACCAAGCTCAGAATAGTTAGCTGCAGTAAGCCAGGATGCCAGTTTTAACTTTTAGTGAAGAACAAAACTGCCAAGCTTGTGCTTGTGCCAGTGGCACAATTCTCCATCTGTTGAAGAAGCCACATTGAAAGGCAAATTACAATTGAAAGTCTATTTGGAGAGAGAAAGATCAGAAACAAAGTGGATAATGTGTATTAGCATCTGATGGACCCAGCTGCAAGGTCCAGACAGGTGAGGCCCTGGGAACTACCAATTTTTCTCTCCATTCCTTTCCCTCTCTTCCAAGGTGACCAGGCCTCCCATCTAATCCATGTGTTATTTATAGACTGATCAATAGACAACTGTTTCTCCTTTTGGTCTATGAAATATATTCTTCAAAATGCTTTTATTATACCATTTCTCTATCTGCAATAGGCTGATTTTATGCTTTAATTTTTAGATTTGTGCAAACATTAGGTTATTGTCCCTACGTACCAGCAATATTCCCCTAATTTTTTTTGGTAGGTACATAAGATCACATACACTCAGGAATTAGTGTGTGATGCATTAAATGAGCTCTGATGAGATTTTAAACTTTTGTCTAAAGATCATTTAAACATTTAGACACTGTGTTAGATATCAACAAATGACTGGGACCCAGGGAAACCTCATGGATGAGTAGAGATTTTCATCTCCTTCTCAAATGTTTCTAGTCCATCGGTTCTCAACCTTCCTAATGCCGTGACCCTTTAATACAGTGCATGTTGGGGTGACCCACAAGCATACAATTATTTTCATTGCTAAGCAGAAAAATAATTTTATGTGACAAAAATAATTGTATGGATGGGGTCACCACAACATGAGGAACTATAGGGTCGTGGCATTAGGAAGGTTGAGAACCACTGTTCTAGTCTCAAGCCTAGACAAACTTAGAGTTTGCTTATCCTGTGATGATCCACACAAATTAAGAGTCACTTGCATTTCACTTGCTTATGTCCAGATAACCAATCTGGATCTCCCTGACCTAAGAATGAGCGGGGAGAGCCTGACTATCTGCATCTAGGGAAATGTGCTGCATACCTCAGCAGTCTCCCATCAACTTGATCTGTGATTTCCTTCCTTGAATTCTTCACAACCCATCTCCATGTTTATGATACCCCCAAACTCACTGGGGAAAATAGACCTACTGTCTACATCTGACTTTTGCTGCTTTTTGTTTGTTTGTTTTGTTTTGTTTTTTGTTTTTGGCCGGGGCTGGGTTTGAACCTGACACCTCCGGCATATGGGGCCGGCGCCCTACTCCTTTAGGCCACAGGCGCCGCCCAACTTTTGCTGCTTTTATTCCATCCTTTCTTCTCATGCTCCATGCTCTCCTTATGCTGGCAAAGACCTCCTGTGTGCAACACTGATTTGTGGGCCTGGCCGGGGATGAAATTCTCCTTTCTCCTACAAGAAAAGAAATGTCATAGTGGTTTCTTGCCATCATGGCTGGGAACTTGGGCCTGGCCAGGGATGAGATTCCCCTTTCTCCTACAAGAAAATGTCATAGTGGTTTCTTGCAATCATGGCTTGGAGCTTTTACAAATTATATGTAGAAGCATCTCCCTTTGATGTGGAAGAGAGATGAACCACACACTTAGGGTGGCACCACACTGTATATATAAACAGATGACTGGGACGCAGGGAAACCTCATGGAAGAGCAGAGATTTTCATCTCACTCTCAAAGTTGTAGTCTTCTGGAAAGAAACCACAATGCCAGTTTGGACTTGAATGTCAGCATGTACAAAAAACCCAGCATGCATGAAGTCTCACTTTGGTATTGTGTATGGTATAATCTTGTTTGTCTTAATGAAACTTCTTTCTTAGGCAGAAGAAGCCTAGGTCATTTTGTTTCTTTCTTCTTTCTTTTTCTTTTCTTTCTTTCTTTTTTTTTTTTTGAGGAAGAGTCTCACTTTCTCGCCTTTAGTAGAGGGCTGGGGCATCACAGCTCCCAGCAACCTCAAACTCTTGGGCTCACGCCATTCTCTTGCCTCAGCCTCCTACGTAGCTGGGACCTGTACAGGCACCCACCACAACCCCCAGCTATTTTTAGAGATGATCTCTCTATGGCTCGGGCTGGTCTCTAGTCTGTGAGCTCATGCAATCCACCTGCCTCAGCTTCCCAGAATACTAGGATTATAGGAGTTAGCCACTGCACCCAGCCATTATTTTCAATATTAAGGAATTCTTAAGGAGCAAAATTGATCTACATGGTTTGGAAGTCCCAAGTCTGTAAGTCAGACACACTATGGAAGTATTCTGGCACAGGTCATTTCACCCCCCTACTTGACCCCCAACCTGTAATACATCTGGCCGTGAGACTCCATCCGGGGTTGGGCTGTAGCTCGTGGGGTCCCAGGAGCCTCACAGAAGTCCTGCACCTGTCCAATCTTCCTGCTCCTCATCTCATACGCCTTGTAGCACATACTCTTGGCTTGTATTGTCAACACGGTGGCACTTGTACAGTTGCCACTTTTTTTTATAGCAGAGCCTCTTTTTGCCAGAAGGCAAATCAGGTATTTCTTCTCTGTTTAACACCTTCGATGTCTATGGCTTCCAGGTCTTGGAAGGTTCTGGAATTATTTTCCGCCATACATGCCATCCCTGGTAGTTCTCTAACAGAAAGTTGGCATGAGATTTTCCTGCTTTGTTGAGTTAAGTCCTTTTTATTAGGATTCAGGCCTTCTTTAACCATTTCATTTACTTTTTTTCTTAAAAATTTTTTTTTTTTTGAGACACGGTCTTACTATGTTGCCCTTGGTAGAGTGCTGTGGCATTACAGCTCACAGCTACCTACAACTCTTGGGCTTACTTAAGTGCTTCTCTTGCCTCAGCCTCCCAAGTAGCTGGGATTACTGGTGCCCACCACAATGCCTGGCTATTTATTTTTGGTTGTAGTTGTCATTGTTGTTTGGCAGGCCTGGGCTGGATTTGAACTTGTCACCTCCAGTGTATGTGGCTGGCACCCTAGCTGCTGAGTTACTAGTGCCGAGCCTTATTTACTTTTATTTTATAGTTATAATTAATTGTATCTGGCTTCTACATTCTCTTTTCTTAAAAATTAGTATTATAGATCATAACTGTATGTATTTATGGAGTACAATGCGATACTTTAATATATGTGTGCAATGTAGGATGACAAAATCAAACTGATTAACATTTCCATTCCTTTTCTTCCCCCTCTCCTTTCAGCGTGTGTCCCTAAAGCTGAGTTTGATGGTATCCTTTCTTTATTCTCAAAAGATAACCTTCCTTTAGAATCTTAAATTCAACTGATTAGAAAAAAAAAGGGATAACCTTCTTCTTGCTGGAGTTCTTAGTGGAGTCAAAGCAGGATAGGGAGGAGGCCTGATTTAGGAAATCTTTCTGTGATATTATCTATCCATCTGTTTTGGGTTCCCAAGAAGCAGGGGAAGATGGTTTCATTGAAGTTTCACTTACATTGGCTTCTGTGGTTGACAATAGCACTCTTGAGTTCCAACATCTATGATGCCTGAAGCATCATAGGCACTTAATATTTGTTGAATGAATAAATGAATTAATCTTAATATTTTTGTTCTTCCTGTGTCAAAATTATCACATTGCTTATGTTCTGCAAAGTTCCTGAAAGTACATAACAAAAAATAAAGGGAATAATTCATGTGGTAGATAAATTCTTAGTAGAGTCCTTCTGAAGGAAATAGGGTTATCAAGATGAATCAATTTTTAGGCTATATTAGATTGTAGCAACATATATTTTTTTTGTGTACTCAATACTGATTTGAAACCAATATATTAGATTGTAACAACATATATATTTTTAATGTACTCAATACTAATTTGAAACCAATATATAAATGACTACACACCCATACGAAAGAAAAAACACAAGTGTAGTCTAGAGGGGGGAGAGGAGAGGAGGGTGGTAATTGGTGGGATCTCACCTAATGTGCATAACGTGAGGGTGTTCAGTATGCCCCTGGGTGAAGGGGTCAACTATAGCTTGAACTTTCCCTTAGAAATGAAAACAATGTAACCTAAACATTTGTACCCTCATATTATTCTGAAATAAGAAAATTGGCATTTTATAGTGAAAATCAAAATTGTGTGTCATAGGGCTTATTTTTTAGATCAATAAAAATGGGTAGTTAAAGTTATTTATTTTGGATTTTATGTGCAGGATACACAGAATTTCTCAGTTTTAGAGTCAACTCTGACAGATTGCAATTTCATTTTAAAAACTACTATCTAATTATAATTTTAGAAAGAAAGCAAATGTTGATTTTCTCATATCTTAAATATACAAACACATATAATATATATATGTATATATTCTTATTATCCAGGCTTAAGGCTTTGAAACATTAAAAAAAGGTTTTTGTGAGTAATTAGTAGTCTACAGAAATTAATGAGATAGCAGTGGTAAGCTAATTATGTTTTTATGAGCAGAGGTGATAAATAGAAGTTAAGATGAAATGAATGTGATTATGTTATTGTTCTATTTCCATCTTTTTCATTTGCTCAGCAAGGTCAGATGAAGGTAAGGAGAGGAGGAATACATTATACCAGGAATGGAGTGAGAAAAAAACTGAAGAAAGAGCCAAGATAAATTTTATCCCCAAATAAACTTTATCCCAAACAAAACAAGAAAGCTTAGGAGTCTTTGATAAATCAGAGGTAACTAAAATAAGGTTTAACATGAAATGGTAATGTCTGGGGTGGCTGAGGAAAATGACGTGGCAAAGCAAGATAGGGTTTGCTCTGGTAATTTTATTTCGTGGGCATGTGTGGATGTTACTGAATGAAGAGGATCTGGCCATCTGTCACTGTCAGCCAGAGACAGGGATAGGTTCACCAAACCTTGTCAGAAGGCCAGCGATTCTGGAGAACAGTGGGAATAGCCTCTTCCAAGACTGTTTTGTTTTTCCATTTCCAAAATCACAGTTTTATACATAAAGGTTACTTTAAATAATAATTAGCACAACTCAGTAACAATCTATTACATTTCCTATTTAAAAGTTAATTTCCTAAAACAATGCTCCTAAAGCAAAGACCACATTAACACTTATCTTAAATAATAATCAGCATAACTCAGTGACCTATTACAACATTTCCAATTCAACAATTCCTAAATCCATCTTCTTAAACTATTTAAGATGGGCATCTGTAGGGTGGGACCTAAATTTACAAAGCAAAGAAAATGGGAGACAGGAGGTGAGGGTCGCTTAGGACCTAAACCCACAGACGAGCTGCCTCATCTTGTCCCTCGCCTGACTTACTCCATCTTATTCTCACTACATGTGCTCTCACTGAGATAAGCTTTGCAGTGGTTACCATCTCTGCAGTGAGAGTTCCCTGTTCCCCACTTATACCAGCGCATTTTGCAAAACATTCAACTACCTTATCATTTCTTCCTCCTGAAAGATAAATTCTCTTCTGGTTTATCTCTCTTCCTTGGCAAGCAGTCAGTATTACCACTTTTCTGTTAATTTCCTGAAAGAGGATCTATGTGATGTGATGTGATTATATTATGGATAGCATGTTGCGGTGCATGTCATTGCCCTGCCCATTTGTACAATAATGTCTCTGGAATAGGCCCTGCCATTCCTGAGACCTTCTGGGAGAAATTCTTGCAAAAAATATGCAGGAGACTTCTCCAGTCTGTTAACATCCTGCCCCCCTCCAGGTGGTGATTTCCCACATGTCTCTCTTTTTCATGCCACACGTTATCGCTTGTTTGTGTTATGCCTCTGCGGGCACACGTCTCATCTTCCTGGGCTATAGGGTCCTGATGAGACCGTTTGCTTCTCCAGACCAGGAAATGTGGTGCTTTTCACTCTATAGTCATAATGCATTTTTGTGAGTGGAGCACAGTCCTTAAGATGTGGCTCTGGTATAATTACACACTCACACGAATGATAAGACACAAATATAGTCTAGCTAGGGGAGTGTAGAAGAGGGGAGGGGAACTGGCGAGATCTCACCTGATGCGCACAGTGTGAGGGTGTTCAGTACGCCCCCTGGTGGGCAAGCTCTCACCTAATGTGCACAGTGTGAGGGTGTTCAGCACGCCCCCTGGTGGGCAAGCTCTCACCTAATGTGCACAGTGTGAGGGTGTTCAGCATGCCCCCTGGGTGAAGGGCTCAACTACAACTTTATCTTGGAAGGGAGAACAGTGTAACCTAAAAATATGTACCCTCATATTTGAAAAAGAAAAAAAAAACCAAAAAGAAACACACAAACAAACAATCAATGTGGCTCTGGGGATGTGATACCTGGATGGGAACCGTGGTTCTCTCCTTCTTGAAATGACTGACTTTGGGCTACTTACCCCTCTGACTCTGTCACAGTCTCCTTATCACACAATGAGAACAATAACATTGCGTATCTCACAGGGCTGGTGGATAAATTAAAATTCAACAAAGCATAAAACAACTGAGATAGCATCTGGAATAGAGTATGCACTCCGTAAATGTTAAGGTGCCTTGTTTTTAAGGCAATTTAATCATATTAGGAGCAAAAAATATATGCAAACCAAATATTTTTATGTTTTAAGAAAAACGGGCCAGTGATAAGCTGCAGTAACACTAACTTTTATAAAAATAACATTTATAGTCATGCTTCTGGGAATATGGTGGGTTATACATTCACCAAAACCAGTAGGAATGCTAGATAAAATCTAAAACACATTTTTTTTTATGACTCAGTTAATGAGAAAGGAAATGAATTCCTGAAAGTCCAGAAACCAGAAACCTAAGAGAATTAGGTTCTCTTGGGGGTGGGATTGAGGCTGGGATTTTCCCAGGAGGGATTGATTGTCTAAACACTGGTAGGCTAAGGCCTGAGTTTTAAAGGGCAGGTGTTATGAGGGTAGGAGTGTGTGAGACTGGGTAGGAGAAACCCCCCGTGGCACTGGAACAGAAGCTCCTAAAGGGTGACGCTCTTGGGGACAATGTAGGAAAAAACCTACCACAGAAAATGAGATGGTGAGGTGCACGGCTCTCTCCATTTTAGTTAGAAAGGCAGAAGAGAAGCAAAAAGGCTCTCTTGATAACTTGTAATCCTTAAGCTCAAACTTAAACTTATTTAGTTATGGAGCCTAAATCTTATCCCTATTGTGGCCCTGAAAATCCTGAGTCAGATTTTTGTTTAAAGGGATTCTGGGTTAGTATTGTCCCCAAGGTATTGGACGGAAGTATTAATAATATAAATTATTTCTGGATGAACACATTTTAAATTATTTAAATTTAAATTGTAGTGCTTCCTGCATATAAAGTTCAAAGGAACATGAAATCATAATCAAAATTCCCTAAACACATAAGTAAATAGGGCACGTCAAACAAACAATGGCATCAAACTACGGAATCAGACTTGCAAAACCATTTACATTTAGATATGTTCAATAAGTTTAAATAAAAGATGCTATTAAAAGCATGATGAAAGAAGGAGAGACTTTCAAAACTGACGATTTGGGGAATGAACTAAATAGAACTTGTGGAAAATAAAATAAAATATTACGACTGAAATTTGGAACTCAGTTGATATGTCTAACAACCGTGAGTTCTTATAGGGTTAATTTACTGGAAGAAAGACCTATAAAAATAAGACAAAAAACAGTAGGAAAATATAAATAGTGAATATTTCACTGAGGGGAAGGATAGACTAAGAAGATCTGCAAACATTTAATTGGGGTTTCAGAGCTTTCAGAATTCTGAAATATAGAGACATTTTTCAGAATAGGAATATGATGTTCAGTGAATAGTATACCAGGCCTACGATTACAGTATTGAATGAGTGGAAATTACAGGAAGCTGTGCATGTCTTTATATTTACAGTGAGAAGATGAGTATGTTCTGTAGCTGAGAAGAGACACAAAGAAAGAGGCTTTAAGGGGGGTGGGAGGAAAGTCTGGCCTGCAGAACTAGGACATCTGGAGGGCCCATTGGATCATTCATCACTCAACAGTTCTCCCCCACAAAGGAGAAAAGAGTGTGAGTATTATGTAACCTAGGTAATCAATGACAAATAGAGGAGGGCAGTAATCAATGGGTAATGAAGAAGGCAGAAACATTTAATATATAATAAAAAGCTTAAAAAAAAAAAGAAAAAGAAAAGGCCAGTAATGTGTGGAGGTGCAGAAAAGCCAATGAAAGAGTTACAACCAATTTCGGATGGAGAGGAAAAGGGTGTTTCTACCTCTGCACTGCCTTTGGGTCTCTGTCTCTCTCTTCTCTTCTCCTTCATGAGAGGGACCTCCTTCCAGCTCTCTTTGGGAGTCCTCTAACCTTTGTTTTTTTTTTTCTTCTTTTTTTGTAGTTTTTGACTGGGGCTGGTTTTGAACCCGCCACCTCTGGTATATGGGGCTGGCACCCTACTCCTTTGAGCCACAGGTGCCACCCCATAAACTTTCTATTTCTTCTTAAATACAAGTTTTCTTTCTTACACTAAAGCTCGTGCAGGTCACTTTTGCTCTCTATGCACGTTGCCTGTGCTGCTCCAGTTTTATTCTCTGTTTCTACTCTTTTTTGACTTCCATTACCACGGTGCCTCAGTTAAACTTTCTAGCTTAGTCAAGTAATTGAACCAGGTGAACTGGGTTTGGGAAACCGGGACTCCCAACCCCCAAGAGCTACTCAATAAATCTTTTAGTTATAATGACTGTTGGGGATGATGATGGTGAAAAAGATGATGAATACAATTTTCTGTCCTCATCTCACCAGTTTCTCCATTCAGTCTCATTGTGGACAGAACCATCCGCAGTCTGGAATGGAAATACACCTGTTTGCTACCATGATGGCAAACACCCTCACTTTCTTTTCAATTTAACCACCTGATTCCTTCAGAATTCTCAAAATAGCACACCAGAAAGCAATGACTGATCTGATTTGGGGAAAAAGACATTTTGACTTTACTTTTCTGAGTTTAGCCTTATGCATTTATGAAATTTTCTCTTTTCATTCATTTTTGGAATTATGACACTTTGGATGGTTGATATTGACAAACATTCATAGTATATTACATAATTTGTTCTATTAACATCTCAGACTTTCTCAAGGAAAATGTTTAAAACTTCTATTTCTGCCCTTAGGCACAACTCCAAGGCTATATTTGAAAGCTATTTTTTTGCCTTTCAAGACTTCCCATAATACGTTTTTTTTGAACCAGTAAAAATGATAATGATTGTTTTTATATGAATAAAAGTGTGTTTGGGTTGGGGGGCATTCTAATGGCTATAGACAGAATGACAGCTGTAATGTCTTGACAAAATCATATGGTGCCTGAGGCAGAAATATTTTTCAGGTTAGTTACGGTGTGGGCTTAGTGCTTTTATCTTTCTTTCTTTTCTTTCTTTCTTTCTTTCTTTCTTTCTTTCTTTCTTTCTTTCTTTCTTTCTTTCTTTCTTTCTTTCTTTCTTTTTATTAAATCATAGCTGTGTACATTAATACAATCATGGGGTACAATGTGCTGGTTTCATATACAACCTGAAATATTTTCATCATACTGTTTAATATAGCCTTCATGGCATTTTCTTAGTAATTTTGTTAAGACATTTGTATTCTGCATTTAGTAAGTTTCACCTGTACCCTTCTAAGATGCACCATAGGTGTGGTCCCACCAATTACCCTCATTCCACCCATCCTTCCCTATCCTCTGCCCTACCTTTCCCCATATTCTTGTGCTATAATTGGGTTATAGCTTTCATATGAAAGCTATAAATTAGTTTCATAGTAGGGCTGAGTACATTAGATACTTTTTCTTCCATTCTTGTGATACTTTGTGAAGAAGAATATGTTCCAGCTCCATGTAAACATGAAAGAGGTAAAGTCTCCATCTTTCTTTAAGGCTGCATAATATTCCATGGTGTATATATACCACAATTTATTAATCCATTTGTGGGTTGATGGGCACTTGGGCTTTTTCCATGACTTAGCAATTATGAATTGGGCTGCAATGAACATTCTGGTACAAATATCTTTGTTATAATGTGATTTTTAGTCTTCTGGATATATTCTTAGAAGAGGAATTATAGGATCAAATGGCAGGTCTATTTTTAGAACTCTCAGTATTCTCCAAACGTCTTTCCAAAAGGAACATATTAGTTTGCATTCCCACCAGCAGTGTAGAAGTGTTCCCTTTTCTCCACATCCACGCCAGCATCTCTGGTTTGGGGAATTTGTGATGTGGGCTAATGTTCCTGGGGTTAGATGATATCTCAAAGTAGTTTTGATTTGCGTTTCTCTGATGATTAAGGATGATGAGCATTTTTCATGTGTCTGTGGGCCATGCACCTGTCTTCTTCAGAGAAGTTTCTGTTCAGGTCCCTTGCCCACCCTGAGATGGGATCACTTGTTCTTTTCTTGCTAATACGTTTGAGTTCTCTGTGGATTCTGGTTATTAAACCTTTGTCAGAGGAATAAGCTGCAAATATCTTCTCCCATTCTGAGGGCAGTCTGCTTGCTATACTTACTGCGTTCTTGGCTGTGCAGAAGCTTTTTAGTTTGATCAGGTCCTAGTAGTGGATTTTTGATGCTATTTCAATTGCCCGGGGGGGAGTCATCCTCATAAAATATTTGCCCAGGCTGATTCTTTCAAGAGTTTTCCCTGCACTTTCTTCTAGTATTTTTATAGTTTCATGTCTTAAGTTTAAATCTTTAATCCAGTGAGAGTCTATCTTAGTTAATGGTGAAAGATGTGGGTTCAGTTTCAGTCTTCTACAGGTTGTCAGCCAGTTCACTCAGCACCATTTGTTAAATAGGGAATCTTTTCCACACTGAATGTTTTTAATTGGCTTGTCAAAGATCAAATAAGGGTAAGTAGCTGGGTTCATTACTTGTTTCTTTATTCTGTTCCACACATATACCACTCTGTTTTTGTGCCAGTACCATGCTGTTTTGATCAGTATCGATTTATAGTATAGTCTGAGGTCTGATTATATGATTCCTCCTGCTTTGTTTTTATTTCTGAGTAATGTCTGGGCTATTCGAGGTTTTTTCTGATTCCATATAAAATGAAGTATTCGAGATCTTTAAAGTATGACAATGTAGATTTAATAGGGATTGCATTAAAATTGTATATTGCTTTGGGTAGAATGGACTTTTTAACAATGTTGATTCTTCCCAGCCATGAGCATGGTATATTTTTCCATTTGTTAATGTCTTCAACTATTTCTTTTCTTAGAGTTTAATAGTTCTCTTTATAGAGATCTTTCAAGTCCTTTTTTAGGTAAACTGCGAAATATTTCATCTTCTTTGGCACTACTGTTAACAGAACAGAGTCCTTGACTGTTTTTTCACCTTGATTATTGTTGGTATATATAAAGGCTACAGATTTATGAGTGTTGATTTTGTAGCCTGAGACACTGTTGTATTCTTTGATCACTTCTAGGAGTTTTGTAGTGGAATCCCTGGCGTTTTCCAGATATTCAATCATATCATCTGCAAAGAGTGAAAGTTTGATTTCTTCTGACCGTATAGAGAAACACTTGGTTGCCTTTTCTTCCCTAATTGCAATGACTAAAACTTCCATTACAATGCTAAAGAGCAATGGAGATGATGGGCAACCTTGCCTGGTTCCTGATCTGAGTGGAAATGATTTCAATTTAACTCCATTCAATATGATATTGGCTGTGGGTTTGCTGTAGATTGCCTCTATCAGTTTAAGAAATGTCCCTTCTATACCAATTTTCTTAAGTGTTCTGATTATGAATTGATGCTGGATATTATCAAAAGCTTTTTCTGCATCAATTGAGAGAATCATATGGTCCTTGTTTTTTAATTTGCTTATGTGCTGAATTATATTCATAGATTTACGTATATTGAACTGGCCTTGAGACACAGGGATAAAACTCACTTGGTCATGGTGTATAATTTGTTTGATGTGTTGCTGGATTCTGTTTGTTAGGATCTTGTTGAATATTTTTGCATCAATATTCATTAGTGATATTGGTCTATAATTTTCTTTTCTTGTTGGGGCTTTTCCTGGTTTGGGGATCAAGGTGATGTTTGCTTCATAGAATGTGTTGGGTAGTATTCCTTCTTTTTCTATATTTTGGAAAAGGTTGAGTAATATAGGTACTAGTTCCTCTTTAAAGGTTTTGTGTAATTCTGATGTAAAGCCATATGGTCCCAGGCTTTTCTTTTTAGGGAGATTTTGTATAGCTGATGCTATTTCAGAACTGATATAGACCTGTTCAACATTTTGACTTGATTCTGGCTAAGTCTTGAAAGGTGGTGTGCTTCCAAGTATTGATCAATTTCCTTCAGATTTTCATATTACTGAGAGTAAAGTTTCTTGTAATACACATTAAGGATTTTTTTGATTTCTGAGGAGTCTGTTGTTATTTCCATTTACCATTTCTGATTGATGAAATTAGAGATTTTACTCTTTTCTTCCTGGTTAGGTTAACCAAAGGTTTATCTATTTTATTGACCTTTTCAAGAAACCAACTTTTTGATAATCCTTTTGTTGTTGTATAATCCTTTTGTTTTCAATTTCATTTAATTCTGTTCTAATTTTGGTTATTTCTTTTCTTCTGCTGGGTTTGTGATTGGAATGTTCTTCCTTTTCCAATTGCTTGAGATGTCCCATTAAGTTGTTAGCTCCCTCTCTTTCCATTCTCTTGAGGAAGGCTTGCGGTGCTATAAATTTTCCTCTTAGAACTGCCTTTGCAGTATCCCAGAGATTCTGGTAATTCATGTGTTCATTATCATTTTGTTCCAAAAATTTCGTGATTTCCTTCTTAATCTTCTGTATAACCCATCTATCATTCAGCATAAGGTTATTTAGCTTTCATGTTTGTGTATGAGTATGTAGATTCCTGTTGTTCCTGAGTTCCACTTTTATTCCATGATGGTCCGAGAAGATGCAAGGAATAATTTCTATTCTTTGAAATTTTCTGAAGTTAGCCTTGTGACCTAAGATGTAATCAATTTTGGAGGATTTTTCATGGGCTGATGAGAAGAATGTGTATTCAGCTTTGTTGGGATGAAATGTTCTGTAGATGTCTATAAAATCCAAATGTTGAATGGTTAAGTTTAAATCTAAAATTTCTTTGCTTAGCTTCTTATTGGAGGATTTATCCAACACTGCTAAAGGAGTGTTAAAATCTCCAACTACTATGGAGCTGGAGTAAATCAAGTTGCTCATGTCTGTTAGAGTTTCTCTTATAAATTGAGGCACATTCTGGTTGGGTGCATAAATATTAATAATTGAAATCTCATCATATTCAGTATTACTCTTAACAAATAGTAAGTGTTCATCCTTATCCTTCATTACTTTTGTTGGTTTAAAGCTATTGTTTCTGTGAATAAAATTTCAACACCTGCTGTTTTCTGTTTTCTATTTTCCTGGAATATAGATGACCATCCCTTCACCCTGAATCTATATTTATCTTTTAAGGTAAAGTGAGATTCTTGCATATGGCAGATATCTGGCCTGAGTTTTTGTATCCAGTCAGCCTACCTGTGCCTCTTTAGAGGACAATTTAAGCCATTCACATTAATTGAGAATATTGATAAGCCTGGTAGAGTTTTGGGTATTGAGTTTTTTGAAAGTCCAGTGGACATTTTTAATACTTTAACCACTGTGGAAGTTGGAATTTGATCAAAAGTTTCTGAGTGAGTTTACTTTTGTGGTGGAGGATTGCACTGGTCATTATGGAGGATAGGTCTGAGGATATCCTGGAGAGCTGGTTTAGTTATGGCAAATTTCTTCAACATGTGAATATCATTAAAGTATTTAATTTCTCCATCATAAATGAAACTCACTTTGGCTGGATACAGGATCCTTGTTTGAAAGTTATTTTGTTTTAGGAGATTAAAAGTTGATGACCACCCTCTTCTAGCTTGAAAGATTTTAGCAGAGAGATCTGCAGTCATTCTAATATTCTTCCCCTTGTAGGTTATGGTTTTCTTACATCTGTCTGCTTTCAGAATTTTCTCCATATTAACTTTACTGAAGTTAATTATGATGTGCCTGGGGGATGTCTTATTTTGGTTGAGTCATGCTGGAGTTCTGAAACTGTCTGTTATCTGAATTTCAGACTCTCTTGGCATGTCTTGAAAGTTCTCTTTCATAATCTCATGAAGAAGAGCCTCTGTGCCTTGTGAAGCCACTTCGTCACCTTCAGGGATCCCTTTTAAGGCGAATATTGGTTTTGTTCGAATTATTCCAGAGCTCTCTGAGGGAATGATCCATTTTTGTCCTCCATTTCTCTTCCTCTTTGAGAGTTTGGGAGCATTCGAAGGCTTTGTCTTCAATGTCAGAAATCCTTTCTTCTGCTTGGTCCCTTCTGTTACTGCGGGATTCTACTGTATTTCTCAGATCTCTGAGGGCTGAAAATTCTTGTCTCAATGTGTCAAAATCTTTGGTGATTTTTGTCTTTGAA
>CAUYRH010047044.1:0-27603 GCA_963574655.1 Perodicticus potto
CATTGTGGCGGGCGCCAGTAGTCCCAGTTACTTAGGAGGCGGAGGCAAGAGACTCACTTAAGCCCAGGAATTGGAGGTTGCTGTGAGCTGTGATGCCACAGCACTCTATCCAGGGTGACAGCTTGAGGCTCTGTCTCAAAAAAAAAAAAAAAAGGAATCCAGGTCTCGGTTTTGCCTCCTCCAGCCGGTTAAATTCTAATTCACAGTCACTTTCCCCAGGAAGATTCCCAGCCTTTCCCAGCCTTCCCCAGCCCCATGCTCAACCTAAAGCATGCTCATCCCTGGTGCTCTGCCAGGAGAGTGGGAAGCTACTGAGCAAACACAGTGCATGTTTCTCAAACATTGAGATAATATGACGATTCTGGGAGAAGGTGAGTTAATTAATGAAACTTGTCAATGGCTTCGAACATTAACTGAGATTGAATTAACTATAGACATATTAGAAAGCAAAGATGGCATGAATTTTTTGAAAGAATAAGATTCTAAGAAACATCAACTCACCTGGCCCACAGCCCACTCAGAGAGTTGACCAACATTCATCCTCTTTGGTCACTATAGGAACCATGGGAGGATACTGTGAGAACATTTTCATTCAACCTCCTGGCTCTGCCACTTACCAGCTCCATAGCTCAGTGTCCTTGGGCAAAGTATTTTACCTCTGGATGGCTGCTTTTTCTTCCGGTAAAGGAAATCTCATTTCTAAGTGAGGATATTCACCACACTTACTTCACCAAACAAGTATAAGGAGCAGATGTGATCTTGTCTGCAAATGCTTAGCATGGAGCCTCAATAAATATTGTTCTTAATTAATAAGTGATTAATAGTCAAAAAAAAGACTAATATGTGTTAGGCTCCTACTATGTGCCAAGCAATGTGATAGGCATTAGGGAAATGAAGGTACAGAAGGGAATAGCTTGCAGTTGAGTGCCTACTTTGTGCTAGGCACTGAGCCAGTGCTTCCATATCCTCTTTCATTTAATCAAAGACAAATAAAATGCAACCCCTGCCTTTCAGGTGCAAAGTGGTGTGCCCAGAGCTTAGAATGCTTATGACTTGGAAATTCACTTCAGTGCACAACTATGGTTATAGCAAGTATTTGTATTTCCCCAGGTGTTTTCTCTTAAAACCCACTCCCTTTAATTTATAACACGGTACCCTGTGAGTTTTTAATAGATATGCATTGTCTATAACTGATCATCAAAACTTAGGCTCTAGAGGCAACATGACAGGCAGATAGTCACCAAAACTCTGTCACCTCTAATTTGCTAAGCCATCACGTCCAGTCTCTTGGGAGGTGGTATACCACAAAGGAGGTATTTTTCCACCTGGGGTCTAGATTCAGATTATACACCACAGGTAGAATTTGGGCTGTGTCTCTTACCAGTTAAGGAACCTTGAACATGTCACTGGACCTCTCTAAATTCCCTTTTTTCATTTGTAACACAAGAGTAAAAATAGTTCCTTCCTCATAGGAGTGAATGGTGGTTTCTTATCTGTTAAGCAGGACAAAAATAGTTCCAACCTCATACAATTGAATGAAGTAATACATGTAAGCCCTTAGCGCATCAGCTGGGATATAGAAAGTGTAAGGAAAGCTGTTGTAAGAATAATTATTATTAGCTCCTTACTGCCCGTCAATAACCTTTACCAGAGCTAGCACACTGGTTCATTTTGCTACTTGGTATGACTCATCTCCTGTCATCCCCCCTGGGATAAATATGAGAAAGTCAGTGGGAGTCAGTGAAACATGGAAGCAAATTAGTGCTCAGCCAGAATAATCCATCCGGGCGGGCAGGGACTGTGCTGGCCTCTTTATGCACCTCTTCATAGTTACCCCCCAATTAATTAATCCCAAGGGAAGTCACCAAGCCCAGTGCTCCCTAGGACTCGTCATAAACCCCTTATTCCTCCTCCAGAATCCAGGGGGGAACCTCTCCCCCAACATCAATAGTCATGACCCAGTTCTGGCGTTTCCCTGGCCAGCTGACATCCGACAGGATGACATCATTTTTATACGATCATTCTTTACCCACATGCTGGCCTGATTTAATTTCTCTTCAGGGTGTTTCTACGTGCATCTGTGTGTTTTCCATTTTCAGACCAAACGAGTGAACTACCTTTTAACTTATTAGAATGCACGTCTGATGTCGTTAGTCTTGTAACTCTTCTGAGACACAAAGTCGTCCTCCTTCTTGAGTAGAAAAGCAGGCCATTAGCATACGCTGGTTCCAGAGACCCTGCAGAGTGAAGGAAGGTGATCCTGGACAAATCGCTCATGGCAATAACATGCAAAGACAATTGACATTGGTCATCGTATGCTTCTGTGTTTCAGTTTCTCATCTGCAAAACGGAGACACTGCACCCCATGACCTAAAGGTTGTATCATTTATCCGTAAACAAATGACTACTGCACTCCTGCCGCATGTGAGCACTGGGATATACGGTGACCGGGACAGACAAGGCCCTGCTCCCATGGAGCTTGCACTGCAGTGACAAAGACAATGACAAGGCAACACTTTAGACAGTGAGTGAGCAGTACTGTAAAAAACCCAAAAGAATGACAAGATGAGCATCAGAGAGACCCTGTCTCTATTACAAGTGGTGGGATGTTGTGGCAGGCGCCTGTAGTCCCAGCTACTGGGGAGGCTGAAGCAAGAGGATCACTTGAGCCCAGGAGTTTGAGTTTGCTGTAAACTGACATCATCGCACTCTACCCAGGGCTACAGTAAGACTCTGTCTCAAAACAAACAAAGAAAAAAGAAAGATGATGACATAGTGCCTGGTGGGGCAGGAGGAGACACTTTAGATTGACTGATCAGACAAGGTCCCCAAGGAAGCAATAATTAGCCTGAGAATTGAAGGACGAAAACAAGCTAGCTGCTTGGGAAAGAAGGCAGAGGGCCTAGTTATAAAAGTTGCAGAATTTTCACTAGGATCTGTAACATAGAAGCCACCAAGCTGGCCCCCATGAATATGTGTTTTTGTATACTCTCTGATAACACAGGCCCTGGTAGGGGGCATGACCAGATCCTCTTCTACAAACATTCACAAGTGCCTGCCCCACACAAGGCTCAGCGCCTCCAAGTCTGATCACCGCTCAGAGCCGAGTGTCTGGAGGCAATGTGAGGAATGAGCGCTGACCTTTCTGAGTGGCAATGACAATGATAAATGAAGAGAGAGCTGGATGCTTGCCCTTGCCTATAAGAGGAAACATGAGGATTCTGAACTGGGGCTCATGCTCCAAAGCTTAAGTTTCACCCGCTATGCAGTTTTTAGAGCCAAGTTTGTTCCCACAGACCAGGGCAAGAATTTGGACTTAAGGACTGCCCTACTGCACTTACAGACTGCTCAGCTGTCAGCCCAGATCCCTGAGCCAAGGGCACACAGACAATCTCACAAGGCTTGCAGCATCTTCTGGGGTGGGCTAGCCTAGGGGACACAGTGGTGACTGAAGCAACATAAAGGGCTGTGCTGGGTGTCCAAACTAGTGGGTTGTGATGCCAGCAGTGCCCAGAGGAGTGAGATAACATCTCCAGCCATTATAACGGGACCAAGTGAGCACCTGTGAGGGGCCGGCATGGTGCAGGCTCCTCATAAACACTCTCGTTTACCCTCAGCACAACCTGGGGGGGAGTGCTTCTATTACCCCTAATAGACATGAAGAGGCTACAAGAGATTTTGCAACTTACCCAAGGTCACTCAGGGGCAGAGGGGGGGATCTAACTTGGGTCAGGTTAATTTCCGGTTGCCTGTTCCATTCTCTTAGCAACTCACACGGGGAGTCGTAGTCATACCTGCTCTACCCTCCTCAAGCGATTGGTGGGAGAATCAAATGAGATGAGAAGGTGCTTTGTGAATATTAATGAGCTATTCTAGGATCTGCTGGTCCCAGAACTTCCTAGCAGGCTGCTGTGTGCACAGATTCCTGCCTCCCCACACCCCCATTTCCTGTGCACCCACCTGCAAGGTTCCTGCAGCTACTCTCAACATTCCTGCCTGTGCTGTCCCTAGGGGCAGTGGATCCATCCTCCCACACTGCCTCTCCCCAAGGCAGCAGCAGCCCTGCCCCTAGCCTTGCTGGGAAGTCTTGGCGTTAGGCCAGAAGGGAGGGGAGGGCATGTGGAAAATCTGAGGAGATGTTTTTCTTTCTTGGGAAGAAAGCCAAACTGCAGTTCGCTGGAGTTCTATAAATTATGTACCCAGAGAAGATTTCGTTTAGAAGGAAAGCAGGGAAAGAATCCCTTACTATTTGCTCAGTGAGCTGGGTTGGCCGAGCCAGAGCCAAACCCCACATTTTTGGGCCGACTTGCTATGTTTACAAAACAGGCCCATGTTCCAGGAGCCGGCCAGGGAGGCCACAAAACAGCCAAGATTTCTCCTAGGGCCTCTCTCCGGCCTACTTTCCAGCCCCCTGACTCCAGTCTGGGTCTGTGGCTTAGTTTCTTAGGCCTGGAAGGCTTGGGGGGTCAGGAGAAAGATGGGGAGACTATGACTCTTCTCAGCCCAATGGCCCTCTCATTCTACACCCCTTCAACCCCATGGAGTCCACTGGCAGAGGACCTGACCAGAGGACACCACCTCCAGAAAGCCTTCCTGAGCCGTGAGGCTGGGTCAGGCCTCTCCTCAAGGACTTCCACAGGCTCCTTGAGAACAGAGGCCCGAGGCGGTATAGCCAGAGTGGTATTTCAAAGAACAAACAAATGAATACCACCTGTGGTCTGCTATGTTCCCCCCTCCAAGGTTTTTTCCCAATTCCTTTTTTTTCTTTTTTTGAGACAGTCTCGCTTTTTTGCTCTCAGTAGATTGCCATGGCATCATAGCTCACAGCAACCTCAAACTCTTGGGCTTAAGTGATCCTCTTGCCTCAGTTTTTCATTTTTAGTAGAGATGGGTTCTCACTCTTGCTCAGGTTGGTCTAGAACTCCTGAGCTAAAGAGATCCGCCCCTCTGGGCCTCCCAGAGTGCTGGGATTACAGGCACGAGCCACCAGGTCCAGCCAGCCCCCAGACTTTTCCCCAATTCAGACCCAGAATTCTCGAGCTGCAGAGAGATATCTGGGTGTTGTATTGTATTGTGCTGTTTTGTGCTGTGTTTTATTCCCACCTACTTTTCTGGCCTCCTATCCTACTCAGCCTTCCATTAACTGCTACATCCAAGACTGGACTGCTTGTGATTTCTCACTATTCTATTTCTGCCCAATGTCTTTGGCTCGTGCTGCCCCATCTGCACCCCAACTCCAGGCAGCCTTGAAGGAGTAGTCCAATCCTTCTTCACCCAGAAGTCTCTCCTAAACCCTCCCTACCCTACGCTGAACCCTCCCCTTTTGTCTACAGACTCCTTATCTCAGATCCCATAAAAAGCCAGCCATGCTTATCACTGAATCATTAATATCATGGCTGTCCCCACCCCCAGGTTCCAGGCTACTTGGGAGCAGGGAGGCTGTCCTAGTCATCTCTGTCCCTAGCCGTTAGCACAGTGCCTGACACGTAGCAGCTGTTCCATACATGCTTGCTGAATTAATTAATTAACTAACATATGCAGAAGATAATAATAGCACCTGATGTCATGGGGCAGCGTGTGAATGAGATCCCAGCAAGCGCTGCCAGCAAAGAGGAAGCGAGCAATTGCTGTGAGCTGGGATCGGTGGGGGAGGAGATGGTGTCAAAGGAGAAGCTGAGAAGAGAGAAAGCTGGGAGGCAGGGTGAAGCACAGCCCATCGGGCAGGCGCAGGGGAAAGTGAGAAAAGCACCAGGCTTTACAAAACATGAATCAGATCAGACCGTGGCCTGCTCCTGCTCAAAACACCAGCTTCTCCCTCTCTTTAGGAAAAACCCAAACATGATATCAAAGCCTGAGAGACCCCATGTTCCCTCCCATTTTGGAAAAAGGGAAACCAAGCCCCAGGGTGACAATTACAGGGATGCTGTAATTAATAGCATTTTTATTTCAAACACTAGTTTTTTGTTTAAAAAACATTTCAGCAAATCATGTATTCATACAATATTTTAATCATAAATATATTTCCTTTGGTTTGAAATCCCTAGCACAATTTTCCAGAGCTTTTTTCTTACGTGAACCAAGTCGTGTGAGCCTGCCTTTATTTAAGACAGTTGAGATTTTTGGTTTTTCCATGACGACCCATTTGAAAGTTGCCCTATTTAATGTTGTAGGAACCTATTTTGGGATTGTTTATCTTTTAAATTGCTCTGCGGCCTTAAAGTTATACCCTTCAAACTTGGTCTCCTGAGAACCAGGGAAAGAAAGATTGTTTGTTCCATCGCTAGCTGCTCTAGCCCCTCTTTTCGGGCCAACCACTGAGTTGGGAGTGACATGGACGTGTTCTTGAGAGGAGAGGGGTGTGCTCAGGATTAGGTGATGATTCTTGAGCCAGGCACTGAACTAACCCCTTTATATGTTCTACCTCACAATAATCGTAAGTGATTTATATAACTGCCCTCATTATCTAAGTACAAGAAAACTGAAGCTGAAAGAAACTAAAGATTCGCCCAGGCCTCCTATCAAGTGAGTGG
The DNA here is from genome assembly GCA_963574655.1 of Perodicticus potto. Lineage (NCBI taxonomy): Eukaryota > Metazoa > Chordata > Mammalia > Primates > Lorisidae > Perodicticus > Perodicticus potto. Next base: position 6,531 of record CAUYRH010047044.1, read on the forward strand.
CAGAGTGGGAACCAGTGCCCACGTATGTCTCTACCAGAGCGCTTCAGTCTCAGTCTAAGGCAAAACAGGATTAGCCATACAAAAGAAGAGAAGTTGCTTCAGAGGTTCCAAGTAGGAGAAGCTGTTCCATAATTCACCTAGGCCATCCCTACCCTTCCAGGATGAGGTAAGAGTTAATAGCCAACAGGTGTTAATAACCTGTGTGTACAGGCACTTCACATAACTCCTTTCCTCGTGATGACCTCCAAAGAAGGTAATACAATTTCATTTTACAGGAGAGTCTTTAGAAATCCTCAGACAAGCTAAAGAATTTGTGCAGGGTCACACACCTGCAGGTAGAGCCAGTATTTGAACTCTGTCTACCTTGATGCAAAGCTGTTTTTTCCCCACTGCTGCAGCTTAGAAGAAACAATGAGCATCAAGCCATTAGGTTTATTACTTATAACTCCAGGAAGATCACAAAGAAAGGAGCTCTGAGGTCGTGCTCAGCAAAGAAACTGAGGCAGAAATTTATGGAAACATACAAAGGAGTCTTAGTCTCTAAAAAGGCAGGTGAAAATGGGCCCAGGAGACCAGGACAGACAGATCTCCCCGTGCATTGCCACTGAGTGGGAGGCCCCACTCTCAACATCAATCCTAAATGGCTCCAAAAAGAGCTTGAACCAAAATCAGATTATCCAAAGGTAGACTGGTACACGCTCTTGAGGGAAAATAGTATGTAGTTTAAGAACAATTAAAAAAAAACCAGCAAGCTCAGAGAGACCAGGAAGGGACTGACGGAGGAGGGCAGGTGTCATTGCACAGTGGATTGCACAAGCAAACTGTGTGCACTTGGGAGAGTGGAAATGAAGACAGAGAAGGAAAGAGAGGGGAAAAGAGAGAGAACAATTAAAATGGTGCCCCTGACTCTAGCAGTCATTGCATTCCATGAACACATGTCCCTGAGTGAATGTGAGAAGCAAGATCTGCTGTCTCCTCTGAGACCAGGTCTTCTAGCATCTCATTTAGCAATAATATCACATGATATTAACAGTGATTGTTGTTTTCAAAGGTAAGTCTTTTTCATTCATTGTGACCTCTAAATGCAAAGCAACCGATTTCATCTGGTGGTCATCCAAAGAAAGAGTGAAAGGTTTGAACGCAGGAAAATAAGATCTCTGTGACAGACTAAGCAACATTCTGCAAAGGGTTACTTTCCTAAGGCAGAGTCATTGGGAATTTTGACCACATAAGCTTTTAATCTTTGTGTTGACTTTGGTATCCTTCCCGGGTCAATGAGACTTCAGTGTCTAGAAGCCTGATGTTGTGAAGGCCCGGGGCTCAGGGCCTGAAGTCTGACATGATCTGATATGTGGTTCATGAAAAGAGGTTTTGTTTCTAAAATAAAGATAGCTATCCTTACCAATAGCAATTACAGTGTGGTAGGATAACTCAACTGGGGAGCGTATTTGTGGAGATTTTCCAGGAAAGAAGGAAAAGCATAGTTGCTTTCTCCTGTATCCCTTCACCCCAGTATATTTGAGGTCCTCTCTCAAAGGGAGAGTTTAGGTGCCTTGGTCTTCTAAAGCCTAGCCCCTAGATAGGGCTGATATAAATATGGAGGTGGACTTAAGAAAGAAAGGAAAGTTCCTAGAGGGAGAGAATGGTAGACAGAGGGATGAAAGTGGTGACCAATATGTGAGAGGATGGGACCATTCTCCACTCCTATGCAGGATCCCACGGAGCCTGACTTTGGGTAGGAGGTGACTGCCGATGCCTCTGGAGGCTGGAACCAAGCACAGTGGCCCAGAGCCTTGGAGAAGGTCTCGATGATTGAGCTTGTGATCTCTAGAAGGTTTAAGGTCTACAAGGGAGATCAAGACCAGGACAGCTGGAAGACCTTTCCAAGAAGCAGAAGATCACAGCACCAGATGCTACCAGGGAACAAAAGGGGCAATGCAACAGGGGAGCCACAGCGAGCTACGGCCCAGTGAATCCCATATTTTCCCAGAACCAGGAATCTTGTATACTCCAGTGGAAGGGAAGGAGGGAGCCCAGGTAATGACTGAGGCTGATGTTGGCTTCTCCTGTATCTAAAGAGTTGGGGCAGGGTGCTCAAGCTTACTTTTATTTAGAAAAAGAAATACACATACACACATGCACACACACACACACATATATGGGGCTTTTTGGAGACAGAATCTTGCTCTTTCACCCAGGTTAGAATAGCAAGGCCTCAGTCTTGCTCATAGCAACCTCAAACTCCTGAGCTTAAGTTACTCTCCTGCTTTGGCCTCCCAGAGTGCTAGAATTACAGGTGTGAGCTGCCACAGCCAGCCAAGAAAAAGAAATGAATATATTCCTTCTTAAGCCTGAGTTCTGCTCTGTAGTTTCTTCCCAGGTATTATTTCCATGCCTAACGCTAGCAGAGGCTTCCTCCATTTATACTTCTGTGTGCAAAGCTCCTGAGCTCTGGATATCATTATCTTTTAGAGCAGTGATTTTCAATTGGTGTGCTCTGAGAGGATTTTAGGTGTGCCATGAAAATTTTTAAAGATCATTAATCAAATTAGTTTTGAAAGAAGTTCAAGGCACAGTAAGTATGTTTTTTTTTTTTTGATCAACATAATTTAAATGTGCCATTGAAATTTAACTATAGGTTCAAGTGTACAGTGAGATAAAAAGGTTGGAAAATGCTGCTTTAGAGTATGGATTACAGAAAGGACTCATGGCCTTTGACTTCGTCCTCAGAGGCTGAGACCTCTTCCACAGCCCCCTTGGGGGCTTCACTGCTGCTTGCCAATATCCACATCAACTTTGCAGAGAACTGAGTTTCTTTAAACAACATTGGAGCTCTCATTCTGTGAATAGCGTCACTAACACATCTCAGACATTCAATAAATGTTTATGGAAAATAAAAAAATGAATAAGTGAATCAATGGATTGAATAAGCCGGGCTTAAAAAAATTAATAGGCTTCATTTCTTAGAGAAGTTTTAGATATACAGAAAAATTGAACATAAAATACAGAGAATTCCCATATGCCTCCTTCCCACCCCCACTCCTTCCTCTGCTACATACCCAGTTTCCCCTATTATTAACACCATGCATCGGTGTGATACATTTGTTAAAATTGGTCAATCAATATTAGTATGTTAGCATTCATTAAAGTCTACTGTTTATAATAAAGCTCACTCTTTGTGCTGTATAGGTTGATGCATTTTACCACATACACCATGTCTACCATTACCATATCATGCAGAGGATATTCATTGCCCTGAAAATCCACTGCGCTCCACGTCCTAATCCCTTTCCCCTTGCCCCCAACCTCTAGATACCACTGATCTTCTGACTATCTTCATAGTTTTGTCTTTTCCAGAATGTCATAGAGTTGGAATCCCGTTATACAATATGTAGCCCTTTTAGACTGGCTTCCTTCCCTTAGCGACGTGCATTTAAGTTTCTCCCATGCCTTTGTGGCTTAGATAGCTCATTACTCTTACTGCTGTGTAATCTTTCGTCTGAGAGTACCACAGCCTATTTATCCATGCAGCTATTGAAAGCCATGTTGGTTGCTTCCAATTGGGGGCAATAAGGAATAAGCTTCTATTAACACTCACGTGCAGATTTTGCATGGACATAAGTTTTCAAACTCATTTGGGTAAACACCAGGGAGCACAGTCGCTGGATTGTGTGGTAAAGACTATGTTTAGCTTTAGAAAGACTGGTCTTTAAAAAGCTATTTCTAACTAGCGTTATCTCATAAAACGGGGGTTGGGGGGAAGTGGTAAATTATGAGTTGACTTCCCACAGTGTAAAACTAGAAAGCAGGCCCTGCTGTTATTTGTACTAAGCAAACTTTTCCAGCTTCAAAGTAGACTCTGAAGTTCTAGTATACTTGGACTGAGTGAATAGTATGCTATATAATTGCCCTCTGATTTCATTCTGGCCTTTTAAATTGGACTGCCCAAAAGACTGAGAAGGCCTCTACCCGCAGGAATTATAGTGGGAGAGACAGCGGATAAATATACTGCTAAAACCTATAATCAGGTGGAAGTACTGGATAGGAGAAGACCACAAATAAGCAGGCACGAAAACACATGAGTTTCTACATTAATTCATGGTGGTGAGCCTGTTTGTGGAACCACATAGGGTGCAGGGAAGGAGGGAGAAGGTGAAGAGGGTGATTTGGAAACAATTTGGCTCAAGGAAGCTAGAAGCTCCCCTGAAATATTTTCCACAACGTTCAAGTGACTCTACACCAGGGGAAAGCAAGTATACTCAGGGAAAAGATTCATGTGTTGAGCAAAGAAAAACTTTAAAACATAAAAACAGAAAACAAGATGCCTTTCTATCTTTTCTCTCCACACTCAGCAGCTTTTTACTGCACCTTGACATCATAACCATTTCACACCCTCCAAATACAATATGAGAATCTTGCCCTTTCCTTACTGCCCCACACTTTGCTATTTTACACACAGTAAGTGCTTAAGAAGCGCTCGTGACATTGAGTGGGGAAGCTTGCACCAAAACACTCAAGCAAAAAAGGACTTCGCTTTTGCCATCAAAGTTTAACTACATAAAAATCAGATAAAACCAGAAATAATTGTCCTGTTGGGAATGAAGCTTTTCAAAGAAATATCAGAATGAAAGCAACATATACATTTTCAGAGCCTTTTAATCATTAACTATTCTCCACCATCCTGGGAAATGTGAACTTGGATAAGCTCCAAGAATCTTAGCAACAAGACACCAGCTCCCAAGCACAGCCCCAGTTGTCTGATGGAGCCAGGAGCTCAGAGACAAAGCACTATTTATCAACATGAACTGTCTTGCTAGCGAAGCTGGAATCCCAAGGACCGAGCTAATGAGAAGACTCGGTGCCAGGATGTCATACTGGGTTAGGAAGGCCAAACCATTAACAGTCTGTGGCGCTGCGCTCAGGCCAGACTGGGGAGACGCAGAGCAAACATACGCAGTGGCTTCTGAAAGAGGCCAACACTTGACCCTCGAACACCAAGACAATCCCAGTGTTTAGCTGGGAGTGTGGGAAATGGAGCACACCAGGGAATGTTTTCTGAGCAGATAGGAAGTTCCTCGGGTGAAGCAGGCACCAGTAACTTGAATGCACACAAACTCCAGAGGACAAGAGTCAAGGCTTTCAGCCTGATGGGTGAGACTCAACCCTCTCCTCTTCTTCTAAACTGGCCTTTACCAAAGGCCTCACCCAGGGCCCAACTACTGGCACAGATGGCGAGGTAACCTCAGTCCAGCAATGGTTGTCTCTCAGTTTCAAAAGGATAATTTACTTCTCTGAAAACCCCAAGAGGAAGTAACATTTCTCTGCACCCTCATCTATAATTACCTTAGAATGTTTTCTGATTTGGAAACTCCTTGGAGAGACTTGCAAGTCAAGTGTAGAAGACGGCTTCGATTCATGTTAATAACGGCCAGTGATGACCCATTTACTTAGCTCTACACGGAGCAACACGATAAGCTCTCTGCCTTCATAGCCTCACTTAATCCTCATGATGATTATAAACTAGGAACATCACCAACCCCATTTTACAAATGGAAGAACAGGGTTGGCGGTTAGAGGGACTAGGGTTGGCGGTTCTCAAAGCGCTTGTCCCAGGCCCAGAAGCTTTAACGTCATCTGGAAACTCGTTAGAAATGAATGTTCTCAAGCCCCACCCCAGACCTACTGAATCACAAACTCTGGGGGTGGGGTAATGTACTTTCTAACATGCCCTGGAGGTAATTCTGATGCACACCCCAGTGTGAGTAGCTGCAGACCAGGCCACTTACCCAAAATACACAGCCAGTGGGATCCAAACCCCAGCATTTTGGCTTGGAGGTCCTGCTTTTAACTGCTGTGCTGTGGAGTTACCTGGACACTAGATGTAAGAGTTCCTCTCCTACCTGCATCACAGCCTCCAAATTCAGAGAATCAGCAGACATTAATTTCAGGCCTCTGAAAATGTCTGCTCAGATTTATGTGGGGAAACAGGATAAAGGAAGAGGCAACCTGCCTTTCCTACATTAAGACTTTAGCTCCCCTCTGACATCAGAGCCACTGTCACATTCCTCATGGGAATGAGGATTTCCTGCTTGTTCAACACACTGCCCTACTCTGGCCAAGGGCACACCCAGAGGCTACGCCCAGGCCTTATAGAAGCTTCATTTCACACCCAAGAGCAACTCAGAGGAATGATGTGGGGAGTAATTGACATTAAAAACTTAAAAATTACTCAACTACAACTTGGACTTTACCTAACAAATGCAAACAATGTAACTTAATTGTTTGTACCCTCATATCAATCTGGAAAAATAAAGAAAAAACTCAAAAATTAATTTCAAGGGTAGGGGGAATGGACAGGTGGGGAGAGATTTATTAAAGAATACAAAATTACAGAGAGGAGGAATAAGTTCTTGTTTTCTGTACCATTGCAGATAACTATAGTTAATAATAATACATAGTTTCAAACAGCTACAAGAGAGGATATTGAAGTTTCCTAACACAAAAAAATGATACATGTTTAAGATCACAGATATGCTAATTATCGCAATCTGTTCACTATACATCTTCTGTATCAAAACATCACTGTGTACCAAATAATTTTTCAATTAAAAAATAAAAATAAGGGTGGTGCCTGTGGCTCAGTGAATAGGGTGCTAGCCCCATATACTGAGGGTGGCGGGTTCGAACCCAGCCCCGGCCAAACTGCAACAGGCATTGTGGCGGGTGCCTGTAGTCCCAGCTACTCGAGTGGCTTAGGCAAGAGAATTGCCTAAGCTCAAGAGCCGGAGGTTGCTGTGAGCTGTGATGCCACAGCACTCTACCAAGGGCAACAAAGTGAGACTCTGTCTCTTAAAAAACTAATAATAAATAAAAATAAAAATAATGTTATAAAAAAACTAAAAGGTTAAAAGCATCTCTATTAGTTTCCCAGGGCTACCATAATAAAGTACTACAAATTAGGGGGTTCAGAGCAATGGATATTTATCATTACACAGTTCAGGAAGCCAGATGTCTGAAGTCAAGGTATTGCCAGGGCCACACTCCCCTGAACCCGACAGGGGAAGGATCCTTCCTGCCCTCTTCCAGCTTCCGGTGGTCCCAGACATTCCTTGACTTGTAGAGCAGGATTCACACGGCATTGTGTTTGTGTCTCTTCATATCACCTTCCCTGTACGTGTTCAAATTGTCCCCTTTTAATATTGGACTGGGGGATCACCATGCTCCAGTATGACCACATATTAAATTATTATATCTGCAATGACCCTATTTCCAAATAAGATCACATTCTGCAGTACTGAAGGTTAAGATTTCAGTATTTGAATTCCAGGGGGACACAATTCTATCTATAACAGCATCTATTTGGGGGATGAGGATTAGCCTACAGAAATTTTCATGCATGAAGTTTGCTGTAGGGCCCTTTCAGAGACTCATAGAGCAGCATCAGTGAGGCCACCTGCCTGAAGGTAGCTTCCATCATGGCTGATGATCAGAAACACCCGGTACCTGCTAAACCTCAAAAAGCCTTCCAACCCTCCTCCCATATACCCTGAATCAGAAAGGGACTCAGGGATCTATATGTAACAAATGCCCTGTGATTCTGTGCAGCCAGCCCATCAACACCCTCAAATTTAGGAAGCACAGTTCTAGCCAACCCTCATGCGATGCTCAATATTCCGGCCCAGGTGCTAGCCAAGCCTGAGGTGGTACCAGGCTCCCCGTAACACTCTGGCACCTGATGGTTGTGGTGAGTCTAAGCTCAGACCAGCTACTCTGGATTAGTCAAAGGGGATGCCCAGGACTCCCCCAGATCTTTCTCTTTGCTCAGATCCCAGATTACCTGCTCTGGTACCCAGTTAGCCACAAAAGATCAGGGAAAGCTGACTTCCAAGTTAGGTGATTTCAGTGGATGGGAGCCAAACTGAACCCATCTCCATTAATCCAATGACTTCTCCCCTTTACAGCCCCCATTTCTTCATCTGTTTGGTTCTCCTCATTGGTTTTCTCATTACAAGGAATAGATACCCACTGGAGCCAGCCCGGGACAAGGGAGGCTGACTCATTCTGAAGACACAGATCCTGTGGAGTCTAAGAGCAGGAAAGAATCCACCTGGCTTTGGGGAAACCAGAGGCTGTTAAGGACTGTGGTTCTACCTGTCAAGGGCTGCACACCCCACCTCCCTCCCTTTGCCTGTGTTCAAATCTTCCTTTTTCCTGCCAAGGGCTTCCTTTGCCCCTAGCTCAGCATTCACAGTCGTCATCATGGTTGCCTCAGTTCCCAAGACCACACACCTTTCAGCTCAGTTCCCCACAGCTCAATGGCTCACTCCCACAGTGTCCCAGCTCTAAATTCCCAGGAAAGGAATTTGAGTCCATTCTGGGTCAAACAATCTTTCTCCACCCAATTTACCGTGACTGAGGGGAGGTCACTCAGCACAAGTCCAGTCGCCTCAGTGGGGCTGTGGAAGAAAGCAATCACCAGAGAAGGGTGCTGCCCACCTGCATGGGCATGTCTAGTACAGGAATAACAAAAGGTCACTGCTAGATAATAGACACTAACCTGTGTCCTGTGAGCCTTGCTTCAAACACTCAAGGTTATTACAGATTTTGGAAACTGAGGCTCACAGAACCAAGGCAACTTGTCTAGGCTCACTGAGCTAGTAAAAGTATGGAGAAGGAATTCCAACTCAGTCCACCAGGTTCCACAGCCGGGCACCTGCCTATTTGCCATCCAGCCCAAGGCAATTGCACCAGGAGATGGTAACTTTTCATGCAGTCAGGAAAAGAGTAGAGGTTACAATCTACCTTGCCTATGCTACCAGGCTGTAGTGGACATCCAGTGAAGCCACAGGCTGGGGATGGCCTTGGGAAAGCTGAACAAAGACAAATAAGACATCTTGAATGTGCCTGCACCACCATTCCATAGAGCAGTCTTTGCTCACTGGTGTTTGCCCATTGGCATTTCTCCAAGGACCACAGAGAATTTTTTCACCTCTGTTCTCTGTGGTCAGGACTGGTCAAGACCACAGCAGGGGTCTTAGCAGCTGTCCAAGACCCCCTGGAAGGAACCACCAGCTGCTTACAATCTGGTGGTGTGGCGCCACATAAACAGGATCTGAATTTTCAGCCCTAAGCTTGGCAATCCAAGATGCGTATCTGTTTGAATTGGAGTAACCTTCTTGTTTTTCACTAAGAAACTTCGCCAAAAGAGTTGGTTAACTGGGCTCAAGTTGGGAGTAGCAGAATACAAAACAAGATCACAGGCAACTCTCAAATGCCCATGCCACCCTTCAGATCCCAAGATGGGGGTCAGTCTCAGACAGCATCTTCCCCCGAAGGGAGGTAGGTTTGCAGGAGGTTGTCCATACTCTCACTAGATAGGGATGGAAGATATGAAAGGAAAAGGCTGTGCTCTGGCTCTTGTGTTGGTTCATCTTATGTGTCAACCTGGCTAGACTATGTGTCCAGTTGTTGTGATGGTATTGCGCAGGTGCAATTAACATTTATAACCAGTTCATTTTAGGTAAAGTAGATTACTGTCTATAATGCAGGTAGATCTCACACAATCAGATGAAGGTCTTTTTCTTTTCTTTGAACAGAGTCTCATTTTATCACCCTCAGTAGAGTACCATGGCACAATTGCTCACAGCAACCTCAAACTGTTGCCTTAGCATCCCAAGTAGCTGGGACTACAGGCACCTACCACAACACCCAGCTATTTTTAGAGACAGGGGTCTCACTCTGGCTCAGGCTGGTCTCAAACCCTTGAGCTCAAGCAACCCACCTGCCTCAGCTTCCCAGAATGCTAGGATTACAGGTGTGAGCCACTGTGCACAGTCTTAGACAAAGGCCTTTTAAGCAAGAACTAAGGTTTCCCAGGAAAAGAATTCTTCTTCAAGAAATTCTGTCTGAGTTTCTAGCCTGCTGGCCTGCCCTACAAATTTCAGACTACAGACTTCAATATCAACTCTTATCTGAATTCCTGGCAATCCCATCTGCCCTATAGCCTGTTAAAATAAAACCCTCTCACTTGCTATCTTACTCTTGCTCGCTCGTCCCCTCTGGAGAATCTTGACCCAGACAGCCCACAAAAACTGGAGCACTAATGGTAGCCTGATGACATTCACTTCCCAGGTGGGAAGCACATCGTCATCCAGTGCCCAGGAGCAGGTGTTATAGTCTGAGTCCTTCCTTCCTACTTAGGCTCCTGTCCACCCCGTCCCATCCCGACAGTCGGGTATCCTCAGAGAGTTTCCCTAAGGTTAGTGCTGACCTCTGCTACTCAATGTGTGGCCCCAAACCAGCTGCATAAACATCACTCGGGAACTTATTGGAAATGCTGAAGTTAAGGCCCATCTCAGACCAACCGAATAAGAATCTGCATTTTAACAAGATTTCTAAGTTATTCAAATACATGTGAAGTCTGAGAGGCACCGTGATCAAAAGCACCCTGTTATTCCAGGGTGAACAGTGGACCAGATGTTAACAAACACAGTGGAGTTCCTGACTGGACTCCTGCCATCTCTGAACACTTGGACAAAACTAGTAAGGAACTAGACATTGTTCAGAACTGAATAACAAGAATAGGTTTCACTAAGTGCCCAGCACTGAACTAGGCACTCTGTATAACATATTAACTCTCCCAACTCTCCCAGAAAACCTATGAGGAGATACTATTAATATTCCATTTATAAACAGCAAAACCAAAATACAGAGATGTTAAGCAACTTGCCCAAGATCACACAACAGATGAATAGTTGAGTCAGGATTTGAACTCATATGCTGCCTCTCAGAGTCAAAGCACAGTCTATATGATGTTATATCAGATATACAAGAGAAGCTCAAGTGTGGGAATAATTCTATATGACTGTAGGGTTTGAAGAAAACTTCATTAAAGAGGCAGATTTTTTAAATGGTCTTTGAATGACAGGTAGGAGTTTGGTGGGAGTCGAGTTGTGGTGTCATCTGTGGGTCAGAAGGCTGTTCCCATAACCAAGCTGGAGTTTTCTGTGCAGCCAAGTACACCTGTATGGATGCTGTTCCCTCTACCTGGAATATCCCCACTACCATCCCTACCCCCCTTTCCTCTGGCTTCTCCTGGTTGGAATCATCCTTCAGATCCTAGCTTTCCAAGGCCCCACGTTAGATGAGGGTTCACTTCTGAACTTTCCTAACGCCAGTGCCTTTTCCTTCATGACACTTATGCCAGCTTATAATTTGCAGTAATCAAATTCAGTAATTATCAGGAGAGAGTGTCTGATTCACGTCAGACTTTCACACCAAACTGTGAGCTTCTTGAGGGCAGGGACCACACATGTTTCTGCTCACTTGTGAATTTCTGGGGTCTATGCCAGTGCCTGGCACACAAGTCAGCACTCACCACTCAGGAACCGTTCAGTGGATACGCAGCAGGGATCAACTACAGCCCTCAATCATTACCCCCTCGTCCCTTCTGTCTGCACAGAAGTGGGAAAATGGGCTGTGACCCAAAGCAGGAAACCACCCTCCCTTTGATTAATAAATGACAAACAAGAATGCTGCCAAACCTGCATACCTTGACTCATTCCTAATTTGAACTCACAATGAGCTCAAATAGCTGTTTATAATCCAAATGGCTGCTACTTGGACAAAGCTGTACTGTGACCCTGAAAGCATAAATTGAAAAACGGAGATAAATCATGTATTTAAATTAAAAATTCCAACAACACTGTGGTTTCTCCAAAATATCAAGATCAAAGAGGAATGAAACTAAGTTGAATCCTTCTGTGTTTCAGGCACTATGAGGTTAGTTCAAACAGCAGTACCACTGGCCTAAGGCGGCAGATTCTTCAGAATTACATAATAGATTTGACAAGTTTCTGCAAGTAAATTCTCTTTTCAATATGAAAACCTTCTTTCAGAGGCCAGTACTATTCTGATAAGGGATTAATTTAGTTGTAAATGAAAGGATCCATTGCCATGCAGAGCCCCGCCTCCTGTGGTCTGCTCGGGAAACTATTGCAAAGCCTTCATTTCAGACCACTTAGCTATGATGGTGTTTAAATAAAAGCACCTCTTTTCCAAATCAGGTTGCCATTTATTAAAGCTGCAGTTCTTCTCCTTAGGGTCCAGTTCCATGTTAATTTGCTTGTTTACTGAGTCTCAGTTTGTCTTTTTTAGCCCCAAATATAAATACATCTCCAACTTTGATTCAGGGCCAAGGATTTCTAAAAGCAAGTCAGATTTCAGAATGTTGTTCTTTCCGTAGAAAGGCCTTATCAGGTCCCATCAAACACATACTGATTTTCTGAAAATAAACTCACTTGAAAAGCAATAAGAAGCTCAGCTTGGGGACTGGTGACAGTAAAAACACATCATAAATGTAGCTATGAACTCTACCGGCAGAGGCTTCTTTCTTTCTCCAAATATAGCAAAGGGTCTGCTAAGAGACATTCAATTCTCCTGCAATTCTGGATTGTCCAAAGCAAATATAATTTGAAGCAGCAATATCTAGCAGCAATATTCCAGTGAAAAGATCGTGTGAGTTGACATGAAGTCAGGAGTAATTGATTTCAGAAGGAAGGATTTCTCTGGGCAAAGGAGTAATTATGTTTATAGTTGCCCTTTGAGACATTTGAGTTTAACTTGCTAGTTTGTTTCACAAGAAGACAGAAATTGTAGGAAATCAGAGGAAGAATTTCTCCCAGGTGAATTGTTAATCTCTCTGCTCAATCTGGGATCTCTAAAGAGAAATGACTCATTTACACTCAGCTCGACCTTCTGCTTTCTGGCCTCCTGCATTCAGGACAATAAAAAGGTCAACATTTTCTCAGCTAGACAAGATCCAGCCAAATATTTGCGATTGCGGGCCAGGTTTGCATCTAGAAAGAGAATTCTTCCTCATTCAGGACTTCCCCAAAACCTTCTAGCACTGAAACTTAAATTTAACTGTTTAGACCAGGAATCACCTGCCAGCTGAATTCAGCTGGTTATACGTGTTTCAATTGGCACTGGTAGTGTTCCCTTAAGTGAATTTCTGAGTATTAGGACACACCATCCTTTCTAGTATGTATACTTGGTTCACTTCCCTAATTTACTTTATCTGCTTGCTCTTGAAGGTATTTGACTTAATCCTCATACACATAGGATCTTTCTGAAAAATGTTATGTCATTCCTAGCATTCTTAAGCAAAATATCTAGAATATAACTTAACCTTTTCTTAATAATTTGAGGTTACCTCAGTGAAACTCAGTGATTATAACATGCAGAAATGGCCTCTTTGATTATTCAGATTTTTGTACACTCCATAGTCCTCAGATGCTATGCTCCGTGAAGTTTCTAAGTTGCCTCATCTTGTCTCTTTCTACCTGATTATCAACTATTCCATTTCACTATTGCCAATGTGACTAATTATCACCATCCCAAACACACACACACAGACTCTTGTCACCCACAAACCAATTCTAACCCTCCACTGTCCTGTGGGCTAGAAAACAAGGAAGTAATTCGACTGGAATTGTGTACAAAGTAAAAGTAAACAGGATCCCTGTTAGGAAAGTTCTTAAGGAAGATGCTTCTCTATAACAAAGCAAGGTCTCCATTCACCATTTTGACTGCTCAGAAGTCATCATTGTTCAGTTACAGGCTCTTGAGAAAAGGTTGATACATGACTGCCGTCTAATAAAAGAGTTGGCAACTGAAATTCTAGCAACTGAAATCCTACTCATAGAAGGTAGGATCTCCCATGAAGAATCAAAACCCACTCACTGAGCTGCATAAAAAGCGTGCCCACTGACCTTCAATTCTTTGCCATCACTGCCAACTACAAAACAAACAGCTAGAAAAGTAGAGCCATGGACGCTGTACCCTTGAGTCGATTACTGTGCCCTGACATTATATTGCACCCTGCCCTGCCGTATAGGCCGTCCACATAAACATTAACTGGACAACTATGGCCGAACTACCCCAGCCAAGAACCTCCTCCCACTCTGTACTGGAGGCCACAAAGGCACACACTGGTAGGGCAGGGCTGCCTTGCTCCCCCCACACCCAGCCAGGCCCACTACCCAGCTCCTGTTTTCACCTCTGCTCACCTGGGCCACAATTATACAATGACCTTCTGCTTTCCATCTCTCTCCCTGCGCCGTCTGGCCAAACTTCCCAACCCTCTGCTCTCTCTGCATTGCTTCCAGGTGAAGGTAAACTTCTGGGTGTTTCCCTATTACCTAGATTAAAAAAAAAAAAGGCCCCTTTCCTCACCCTCCATCACTGGTCGGACCTCGGCCTCACTACAGCCCCAGCCCTGTGTTCTGCCCTCTCACCATAGTCATTGCCACTTCCTGCTTTTTCTCATGCTTTTGCAACCTTCTGGAACACTATCTCTTTTTATCTCTGTCCTAACTTCACCTATTCTTCATATCTTTTTTTTTCCTTATTTTTTTATTATATCATGGTTGTGTACATAAATGTAATCATGGGATACAATGTGTTGGTTTTATATACAATCTGAAATATTTTCATCGAACTGGTTGACATAGCATTCATGGCATTTTCTTAGTTATTGTGTACAGACATTTATATTCCACATTTAGTAAGTTTCACCTGTACCCTTCTAAGATGCACCGTAACTGTGGATACAACAATTACTCATTACTCTCCCTCCACCCATCCTCCCTTCTCCCCGCCCCGCCCCGCCCTGTCCCTTTCCCCAATTCTTGTGTAGTAATTGGGTTATAGTTTTCATATCCTTCATATCTTTAGTTAAGACTCCGTTCCCAGCCGCCCTACTTCTTCAGAGTCACTCCTTTCATTCATTTCCTTACAGTTCCCAACCTTCTAAACAAACCTTTTTTTTTTTTTTTTTTTTTGAGACAGAGCCTCAAGCTGTCACCCTGGATAGAGTCCCGTGGCTCTATCAGCAACCTCCAATTCCTGGGCTCAAGTGAGTCTCCTGCCTTCGCCTCCCAAGTAGCTGGGACTACAGGCACCCGCCACAACGCCCGGCCATTTTTTGGTTGCAGCTGTCATTGTTGTTTGGCGGGCCCAGGCAGTATTTGAACCCACCAGCTCAGACGTAGGTGGCTGGCACCTTAGCCCATTGAGCCACAGGCGCCAAGCCAAAACAAACCTTTTTTTTCTTTTAATTTTTTTTATTAAGTCATTTTTACATAGATCATGAATACATTTATGCCATTATGGGATTCAATGTGTTGATTATTTGTACAAATTGGAGTGCTTACATCTTACCAATCAATATAGCCTTCACCTCATTTACCCAATTACACCATTAAGACATTTGTGTTCTACACCTGATAGATCCAACTTGTACTTGCAATATGCTCCTTAGGTGTGGTCCCCCTACTAACCCTCCCTCTATCGACCCACTCTGCTCCCTTCCCTTCTCTTTCCCCTTCCCTCCATCATCCTAGGCTATAGTTGTGTTTCATTTTTCATATGCAAGTGTGAGTGATTATAAATTGATTTCACAGTAGTACTGAATACATTGGATATTTTTTTTCCCATTCCTGAGAAACTTTTCTAAGAAGAATATTTTCCAGCTCCATCCATATAAACATAAAGGAGGTAAAGTCTTCCATTTTTTTAATGATGCATAGTATCCCATGGTATACATATACCACAATTTATTAATCCATTCATGGGTTGATGGACACTTGGGCTTCTTCTATGACTTGGCAATCATGAATTGAGCTGCAGTGAACAATCTGGTGCAAATATCTTTATTGCCAAATGATCTTTGGTCCTTTGGATATACACCTAGAAGAGGAATTGCAGGATCAAATGCAGGTCTATGTTTAGATCCCTGAGTGTTCTCCAAACTTCCTTCCAAAAGGAACGTACTAGCTTGCATTCCCACCAGCAGTGTAGAAGTGTTCCCTTTTCTCCACATCCATGCCAACATCTGTAGTTTGGGGATTTTGTGATGTGGGCTACTCTTACTGGAATTAGATATCTCAAAGTGGTTTTGGTTTGCATTT
Source organism: Perodicticus potto (assembly GCA_963574655.1). Taxonomy (NCBI): domain Eukaryota; kingdom Metazoa; phylum Chordata; class Mammalia; order Primates; family Lorisidae; genus Perodicticus; species Perodicticus potto. The sequence goes on from CAUYRH010047044.1 coordinate 22,502, forward strand.
CTCTTATGCTTAAAGATGATGAGCAACTAAGAAAAAAACAAATGATCCCATTTCACTGTGGGCCAGAGACATGAACAAACCTTTTATTTTCCACTGTCCTGGGCATAGGCCCTGGAGTAAAGCAGGGGTCTGGCTCAAAACATTTTTTGTGTCTTCCTACTCAGTTTCTATCCCCTAAATACTAACATGCTCAATGAACACGACTGACCTTGTACGTGAAAACTCTAAGGACAGCAAGAGAAAACGCAATGCTCTCCCAGAGTGACGCATTGCCCGTCAAGTCACATGGAGGAAGTGCACATGGGCCAAGTTCCCAGATATCTAGCAAAGAAAGGCAAGTCGGCCTCCCGCCTCCCCCAACCCAGCCCTCTCTTGCCAGACATCATTTAAAATGCACTTCAGCGTGTTTGCCTTTTATTTGGAAAGGAAACAAGTCTTGACATTCTGTTTCTCCCATTTCATTAAGGACAGAGGTCACCCCCGGGAGAGCGAGGGGTAGTTTCCAAAGAGAACTTGGGAGGCAGAGGAGGTGGGGTGGAAAACGTTCTCATCCTTTCTCTTCATCCTTTGAAGAGAACAAGCCCGGCTTTCACAGTGAATTATTTTCAGTGCGGCCCCTGCCAGGGCTCAGCTCTCCCTGGCTGAGGCAACACCCAGAGGACTGAGTGATAGCTCAAGGTCAGACAAGGTGCCCAGACCAAACCGGCCAGAGGAGGTGGCTGTAAGATAACTGGAAGATACAGAAGTAGAGAAGTGGAGAAGGGAGAGGACAGGACGTATGTGTGACATGGCGCTGGAATTGTGAATCAATCTCTCTCTCTCTCTCTCCCTCTCTCTTTATTGTGTATGTAAAACATGTGTTGAGTGGGACAGTCCACATAGAACATGACTGTGATACAGAGATGGACTAGGCGGGGGCGGGGGGTGTGCAGAGGATACTAGGGACACCCCATGCGGTGGTTCTGATTGCCACCAGATTGCCCTGAGCTTTCACATTCCTTTTTTTTTTTTTTAATTTTATTTTATTTTAGAGCTTTCACATTCTAACTCTGGCTTAAAATTTCATTGCTCCCAAACCAAGCCAAATATACTTCCCACTCATATACTTGGTGAACATTTGGGGAGAGGGATTTTTAGGATTGCCAGTTATTAGAAAATCAAGATTTTCAAGAACATATCCCATGGTTTGTAAAGGACACAGACAAACGTCTTGGGTGCAATCTAGTCTTGCCAGGACAGTATTTGCAAATAACTGTTTTATCTACCCTGTAAGGCTACAGACCCCAGCCCCTGTTAGGAACCAGGTTGCACACCGGGCGAGCAGCCGCAGCGGGTGAGAGAAGCTCCGCTGTACTGCAGCCCCGCCCCTTGTTGGCGTCACCGTCTGAGCTCCACCTCCTGTCAGATCAGGGGCAGCGTTAGAGTCTCCCGCTAGCGAGAACCCTACTGTAAACTGCCCATCGGGGGATCTAGGTTGTGGGCTCCTTATGAGAATCCAACAGCTCAGCGGTCCCCAACCTTGTTGGCACAGGGACCAGTTTCGCCAAAGACAATTTCCCCACAGGCCATAGACGGGGGACGGGGTGTGGGGCGGTGAGGGAGAAGGCGGAATCCCGGGAGGGGGTTGGCTTGGGTGGTTTCAGGAGGATTCAGGCCCGTCACCTCTGCCCCTCAGACCATCAGTCGTGAGGGAGGGTCTCATAAGGAACATGCAACCTGGATCCTTCCATGAACGCGTTAGAGTAAGGTTTGTGCTCTGATGAGAGTCTAATGCCACGGCAGACCTGACTGGGGGCAGAGCTCAGGCAGGGGTGGGGAGGAGCGATAAATGCTGACCCAACCATCCTCTCCTGCTGTGGCCCATGGACCAGTGTGCCACCCAGGGTTTGGAGACCGCAGTAATGCCTGAGGATCTGAGGTGGAGATGTCATGTGCTTGACTCAACCCCAAACCATCCCCCATCCGTGTAAATATTCATCTTGGACGCCTGATCTCCATCATTGTGAGGAAGAAATTTTCATTCTTTAGGACACCGGGTCTTTGATACTTTGTAATGACTGTCACGGGAAACTAATACTGAAACTAAATCAGATAGAGCACAACTATAGCCCAGGATGACGGATAGAAATGGAGTGGGAAGGCAGGGGAGGGGGGACGTTTGATAGAGGGAGGGTAAAGGCTGGACCACACCTATGGAGCATATTACAAGGGTCCAAGTCAAATCTGTCAAGTGTAGAACATAAATGTCTTAACACAATAATCAAGTAAATGAGGTGAAAGCTATGTTGAATGATTTGATGTAAGCATGTCAGATTGTATAAAAAATTCAACACATTGTACCCCACATATGCATAAATGTATTCCTGATCTCTGTGTATATGACTTCATAAAAAAAAAAGTTTAAAAACAAATTTTAAACTTGCTTTTGTTTTGGGGGCTTTTTTTTTTTTTTCTTTTTGCAGTGTTTGTACAGGACCAAGTTTGAACCTGTCACCGCCAGTATGTGGGGCCAGCGCCCTACTCCTTTGAGCCACAGGCATCTCCCTAAATTTACTTTTGTTTAGTTTAGTTGACCCCTGGAAACCAATTTGACTTTTTTTTCACAAGAGGTTAATTTATATGTTTTACACGTATTCGTATTAGCCATCTATTCCAATGTAACAAGTTACCCTAAAATTTACTCACTTAAAAAAAAATGAGGGTAGTGCCTGTGGCTCAAAGGAGTAGGGTCCCGGACCCATATACCGGAGGTGGCAAGTTCAAACCTGGCCCCGGCCAAAAAGTGCAATAAATAAATAAATAAATAATTAAAAAATGAAAGATCTCAGGAGGCTGAGGCAAGGGGATCGCCTAAGCCCAGAAGTTGGAGGTTGCTGTGAGCTCTGTGACACCATGGCACTCTACTGTGGGCGATAAAGTGAAACTCTGTCTCCATGAGGCAGCTCTTGGAAGCTGGCTTCCCTTAAATAAGCAAACAGGAGAGAAAATATTCCAGATGGAAGCCATAGTCTTTTTTAACCTAATCTCAGAAGTGATGTCTCATTAAAATGATTACGATTATCTTTTATCACTTTAAAGCAAGTGTCACCTAATTAAGCTCCTGGATGGGATGAAAGGTTATATCCATAGTTTAAGATGAAGTATCCTGATTCCGGTAATATAGTCAATTCCCGCAAGATAAGCAACCCTTACAGAAGAATTCAAAAAATCTCTTCTGTTTCATCAGAAATCACACTCATGGTTAACATCTCTTATTTCTCATTCTAAGGGTCATGACACCACAGGTATTAAGGAGTATAGAGTCCTTTTAACTTTGGGGCTTACTTTATGAAAAGTTCAATCATCATTATACTAATCGTTTGAGAGAATAGAATTAAGAAGATGATGCTTATCTAGTGAACATTATATCAGCACAAACCTGAAGCAAAACTCTAACCATATAACAGAACCAATCTGAGCTGAAACCGAACCATAAAGTGGCTGATGAACCCTCAGAGTAGGAGAAGACTCACTGGCATAAATCTGCCATATGATAGTTGAGATGCTGGAAGTGTTTGGGGAACAAAGGAACTTTTTCTGTTTGTATGTATGTAGGCTGTAAGTACCATGTTTTCTTACATCTATACATTGCTATCAAGAGCATTAGGAAAAGTTATGAAAATCTCAGTTGTCATCAATTCTCATATGTGTTTAATTACCTAAAAAATCTAGATGAGTTTGTATCATCCAAGCCACTGCTGTTTTACATGACCAACTGTTTCTAATAAATATACATGATCAAAAGCTGTTCTGCTTTCTTGACTGTTTAGAATACTTATATTGAAAAAAGCAGTACTAGATTGAGCATAAAAAGGACCCTGTGGACTGTTACAATGTATTAAAAAAATTTTCTTATGACAGGTTAGTTTACTCATGAACACCATATAAAATTACGGTCTTTCTAATACTGCCATTGGACTGGCTTTATTTATATGTCCATTATCACTCTCTCCACATGATTTTTATCCTTGACTCTTTTGTAAAATAGATCAACAGCTTATTTTCTTTAAATTCAGATTGGTTTTAGGATCTCTAGGATAACCACATATACTGTTATTTACTATTTTGGAATTATCTTTAGTGATTTTTTTTAATGTTTCTGAATTTCATTGCATTTATTTCATCTTGGCCCTTACTTCTTTCTCAAGTATAATCATATGAATGCCCCTATTTCGATGCTTACACATAAATATTTTTGTATCTTCTTATTAAGCACTGCTCAATATTTTCATCTTCTTATCTGGGTACCAATGTGATGTTTGAGTAATCATTTAACACTGCTATCACATTTTAAAAAATCATCTGATGATAATATAATTGAATGACAATTCAAAATCATTTGTAAACAGATAGTGGTGAGGTCTACAAAAACCTAGGTGAAACGAATGATTTTTAATCTACAATTATATGGGGAATAAAATCATGATATAAAGGAAATTCTTGTTTAAATTCACTCTAATGTAGTAAAACATCACGAGTCTTGAATAATGTGGGAAATTTTACTTGAATTATTGAATACCTTTACCTTACAGCAATGAGCCTCTAGTACTTTCAGACAAAAAAAAAGAATAAGATATACATATAAGGACCTACTTATGCACGTATCATCTAAACTATCATACAAATAATATGGCTACGTCCAAACTTGTTCACTTGGATTTTTGAAATAGATTTAGGCTTTTTCGATTTAAAGAAACCTCTTGGGCAGTCGCGGGTCTCGGTGCAGACGTGGCCAAGTCCAAGAACCATACCACACACAACCAGTCCCGAAAGTGGCACGGAAATGGCATCAAGAAACCCCGATCATGAAGATATGAATCTCTTAAGGGGTTAGATCTCAAGTTCCTGGGGAACATGCGCTTTGCCAAGAAGCACAACAATAAGGGCCTGAAGAAGATGCAAGCCAACAATGCCAAGGCTGCGAGTGCACGTGCTGAAGCTATCAAGGCCCTTGTAAAGCCCAAGGAGGTTAAGACCAAGATTCCAAAGGATGCCAGCCATAAACTCAGTTGACTTGCCTACATCGCCCACCCCAAGTTTGGGAAGCGTGCTCGTGCACACAT
>CAUYRH010047046.1:0-15973 GCA_963574655.1 Perodicticus potto
ATGTAAATGGAATCATGGAGTATATATTCTTTTGCATCTGACTTTTTCCTCTCAGCATCCTATCTATGAGAGTTATCCATTTTTTGTGTAGCAGTAAGCTTATTCATGATCTATTTCCACATAGTGTTCTATTTATGAATATATTTCACTTTGTCTTTTCTAGGATATGTTACTATGTTACTGCATAAGTTAATTCACTTGTTATTTACCTGTGGCCCTGTACCTTTGTTTCATGGCACCTAGTGAGTTGGGTCAGTTGACTTGTGGTTTCTACAAAGCGATAACCTAACTGTACATGAAAGTAAATACACTTCATTAAACTCTCCCCCCCCCAAAAAAGAAAGAATGATACTTTTGTTTGTCTTTTTCTTTAGAGGCTGAGAAAAGAAAACTAGTTAGGATAGAAGCCAAGAAAGCTTTTGATTTAACATGCAAAATTTTGAAAATCATTTGATTATTATCCCAATTAAAAGGGCATGGACTTTTGTGCAATGCATGTATTTTCGGCATTAGAGTGGCAAATAAGCATAATTTTCTCTGTCGGCCTGTCCTGCTCCGCGTACAAGCCCTGCCCATTCATCCTTCAGTAATCTTCCTGACGTCTGGTTTTGCTACTTTCATGGGTTTATATGTTACCTCCCTCCCTCCCCCCAAGACAGAGGAAGAATATTTAAAGAGGAAGTAATAACGGGAGATTGAAAGCAGCATATTGTTACTTATATATTGTTTGGTCCGACTTGGGAGGTGAGTTCAGTGGGAAAACTCAACCATACCCTTCTGTGACCTTGGCAGTCTGCCCACTAAGTCTCAGCATTCTCCACTTTCCTCAGAATTGATTCCTAGGAATTCCATGCATACCCAGCCCTTTGAAGGGCTGTTTTTACATAGGAATAAAGACAACCACGGATTTTCACACTGAGCCCTGCATTTATTTTAAATTTTGAGTCTTCAGGCACCATTTGCAGAGAAAGAACAGCAAGAGACTCATGTGGTCCACTCAGAACAAGAAAAGGAATAGGACAAATAGTTAATAAATCAGGTTTATGCTTATTCTTCCTGACCAAAAAAAAATATTTTTTGAGCATGGTGTTTCTTCTTTGATATGGAATGACACTGTTAATTTTTTCTTGTGCTGTGCCCAAGTGTAACATCACGTTCCTACAGAGGACAGGTGTGCTGTGCATGTCCCCCATACATGCCAGACAGCCCACATTTAATTACACTCAGCTTTCGGTGGCTGACACCTGTAACCCCAGCACTCTGAGGCTGGTGGAAATCTTGAGCTCAGGAGTTCGAGACCAGCCTGAGCAAAAGTGAGATCCCCATCTCTACTAAGAGCAGAAAAACTAGTCAGGCATGATGGCAGGTGCCTGTAGTCCAGCTACTTGGGAGGCTGAGGCAAGAGGATCACTTGAGCCCAGGAGTTTCAGGTTGCTGTGAGCTATGACACCATGGGACTCTACCTAGGGCAACAGAGTGAGACTCTAATTTAAAATAATTATGCTCAGCTCATTCATGAGAGGCAGTGTCAGAAACAGATAATGGGAGATTCAGACATTATCTCTGTGACAGGTAGGACAGCAGGCTAGAGTGTGGGGGCTTCGGGTGACAGAGGATGTGGCGGAACCTAGTCAAAGAAAAGAGCTCATGGCATTTGTCTTTTCATTTGGTTTGTGTGTGTGTGTGGTATTTTGCCTCTACTCATGATCAGTATTGGAACTATTTAAACTCCCTCCCAAAAGCAAAGATTTTCCATTTTGAAAACCATCTTTCCACCCCAGCATCCAAGAAAAATCAAACTCTATTGTCAGATTAATTTATTGCAAGAGTAAATATTTTGATTCCTATTACTCCATTACTTGTGCCCTCCTAATGCTTTGTATTAGTTTAGGTTCAAATGAGGAAGATGCATGAAATACCAAAAATCAAAGGATATAAGTCTCTCCTTTCAGGAAAGGGAATACAACCATAGGCTGATGAATAAAGGTTAGAGCAAACCACAGTGTTTCACTGTTGACCATAAGAGGCAAATAAAATCTCATGTTTACCCCAATATATGAAAAGAAATAAATATAGAAATATACAAGGATTTTACTTGGCTGTTACCAATAGTCACTAATAACTTGCATGCCATTCTTAGTTATTTGCTCACATCACTTAACAGCATTTCTCTATCAATGGACACAACTGTTAAAACAATGAACAAACCTTTCTAGGAAAGGCTGTAATCGTAGAGAAAGGAGTGGGCAACGTCACAGCAAACCAACAGCACTGCTCACTTCAAGAGGGTAGGGCTCGGTGCCTGTGGCTCAGCGGGCTGAGGCGCCAGCCACATACACCTGAGCTGGCGGGTTCGAATCCAGTCCCAGCCCACCAAGCAATGACGGCTCCAACCAAGGAATGGCCGGGTGTTGTGGTGGGCGCCTGTGGGCCCAGCTACTTGGGAGGCAGAGGCAAGAGACTCACTTGAGTCCAAGAATTGGAGGTTATTGTGAGCTGTGATGCCACAGCACTCTATCCAGGGTAACAGCTCGAGGCTCTGTCTCAAAAAAAAAGAGGGTAGGTTGGAAGAGGAGAAGCAGAAAATATGAACTTTTTCTTTAATTACCTCTGAATTGTATGAATTGTCACATCAAACATGCATTTATTATGCGATGAAAACAAAATCCAATAAAGGGTAAGTTATAAAAGAACATTTAAAAATAAATCTAGATTCTAAAAGTGTCAACAAATATTATTTTCTACCAAGTAAAATGGCAGTAATCATACAATATGAAAATCATTAGGGCGGCACCTGTGGCTCAAAGGAGTAGGGCACCGGCTCCATATGCCAGAGGTGGCGGGTTCAAACCCACCCCCAGCCAAAAAACTGCAAAAAAAAAAAAAAAGAAAAAGAAAAAGAAAATCATTAAATCATGCTCTATGAATATGTTTAAACACAAAGATTTGAGAAAAAAACAGTGACAAAACATGGAATAAGGACCTATTATCTATGAGCTAACCCTGAATTTCCTCACGAAGGGGAAGTAGCCCCTTTTATTCAGATCTCAAGCACTAAAGTCTATTTCTCTGCATCACCTTTTATACTGAAGATGACTCAGAAGCAACTGCTGTCACTCTTCAAATCTACACCTCAGCACGGCATCCCAAGTTATTCTGCCCACGGGGCCCTCACCATACATCAACATCACTGCAAAGCAGAACTAAATGCTACAGAGCTGTTGACACTCCTGTGATAAGCAGGGCTGTAAATGCCCATTAACAGCTCCTCATGTTTGCTCTCCTGTGATTTATGCCCAATTTATGATGACCAGCATGGGCAGACTTCACTTCAGCAAGAGTGCAGTCAAGCCCTACTCCTGGAACACATTTGCCCTCTTCTTCCCCAGACAGTAGAGCAGGTGCTTCATTTCATTAAAAGCACTCCAAATACATATTCAAAAGGCACAGATGAAAGAAGTCAGCAGCAGCAATTATTTTTATAGGCTGATGCTGCAAGGGCGTAAATCTTTTTTCAGGCCATCATTTTTTAGCTCATTTTCCCCGCTCAGCCCCTCTGTGGAAATGAGTATAGGTATAAATGTTCACTGGCATCTTTCACGCTGCCCTGTACAAGCCTGGAGAGTAGCACCACTGCCTTACAAAAGAGCCAGAACAGAACACAAAATTAAGTGTGGGACGGTGATAGATTATTGAACCTGCAACACATGATTGTCTAGAAGTCTAATTTTATAAGAGTCTGCCCCTTTGCTAACTTAAGATGTTCTTTCTGACTGATTTGTTATTTGATCAGTCTAACAATGTTTAGTAAATAATAAAGCAAGGAACAAATGCAAGGTGTCATTTTAATTTGAAGATCTTATCAATTCTAACATTTCTAACAAATAAGCTGATGCCAGAGAGAAGACAGGAGGTTGCAGGGGCCTGGGGAAACAAAGAACTACTCCTCAAAGGAGCCCTTCCGGCCCCAAATCAACATCAGACATCGCCAGAAAGAGAAGGGGCTTTCCCCGGTTCTGGTGAACACACTCTCCTGGAGACCTGGCCTTGCAGCCCGTGCACATTCTACACGACTCCCACATTTCCGCTGACCTCTGTAAGGGCAGTAATTCAAGGCCTGTCATGCTGTGATGGAAACTCTGAGCTTATTTCTGCCTCTCGCTGACCTTGTAATGGCTCCATTCATAACAACCCTGTGCCCTGTGATGCCAATGGAAACAGCTCATGCAAGGTAGACCATTCTAAGGTAACAATGGGAATCGAACAGGGAGGCAGCACTCATGGAAATGGACAATTCTGTAGAATCCCAAAGCAGGTGGGCTGTGGCAAACCTCGTCCTCTCTGGTTTCTCTCTCCTCTGGGACCCGCACACAGACCTGCCCGGCATTAGTCTTCCCCTCTCATCTGTAGAGATCTCCTTACTGATACTCACATTTAAAGAAATAAATACATACTACTGACACATTTGGAAACGCAGCTGGCTGAGCCCCTCTTCCCTACCTTAGTGATTACATGTTGTACGAGGTATTTTCACAGCCATCACCAGTTATAGCTTTTAGCAAAGGCAGCTCTGACCAAGCTTCTTGTTTCCCTTATTTATTTTTAGGTATCTTTAGTATTTTTGAAAGACTTCCCCGGCAGCAAGGTCACCTCAGTCAAGGACAACTCACTGCACAGCTGAGTCCAGGCAGGAGATCTTTTCTAACCAGGGAAGAGGAACCTTAGACCCACAGAAGTACTCACAGTTTGGGTTTGGCAAGCAGAGGTGGTGGCTCCTTAATGGGCGAAGGTAGGACAGCAGGTGCTGGAAGTGCTCCGTCATCACTCACTTTGCCATTAATCAGCCCATTTACTCTGTGGCGCAGATGGACCCCGTTGGTTTCCCTCTCTGCAGAACTGCATTGCATTTGAAGGGATGCTGTGCTCAGGCCCGATTTGGGGCTGCTCCCCTGCTGCACCTCAGAGGGTCTCTTTGAAACCAGCTTGGGGGAACTTGTCTCCAAGACTGGAGGGGGAGGTGGGAAGTGCTGGAAGTGATCATCACTGGACTCTCCTGCTGAGTTACAGCTATAGTTCTCAGTGTTGGCTAAGGAAGGGGGGAGAAAGGGAAAAACAATAAGAAGCTCCTAGTTTCAACAAGCTATTTTCACACTGTCTGAGGTCTTCTGAGAATCCCTGGCATCCTGCTAAGTTGCTAAAGAAGACGCAAGTGTAGGGCTCCCCTGTGATTCTCTGATTCTCGTGCTTGCTGGGAGTCAACCACCTGCTTCTCTGCCTGACTGAGCCCACAGGTGGAGAAACAGCTACCGAGTCATCATCAAAGTTCACACAAGAACTAAAGACAACTGGATGAAAAGTGACAAAAGAGCGGCAACAGCTGACAATGCTCTGTCCCTGGGCCTGACTGAGCACCCTGCCTGTCTCTGCAGACAAACCCAGCTGTACAGGCTTTGTGACATTCAGTCTACGAGGCGTCCCGGAAGTCACCCTCATGAAACTGTAGCTAAATGCGCCTTTAATTTACAGGATATCTACAGAATATTCTCTACGTGTTGACCACCTCTTTGCAAAATTTTGTAATGAACATTTTGTAAATAAAGGCACATTTAACCAGAGTTTCCCATTTTACCTTTGTATAGCGACATTAGGGGTAACTTCTGGGACGCCCTGTATTTTACAGCTAAGAAAGGTAAAGCCCTGAGTCAGAGTGTCTCATGGTCTAATAAAGGTTATTTCCACATTAGGTGTTGGTCCCAACCATACCTCAGTATACAGGAGAGGTACAGTTGCTCTCGACAGACTGAGATTGTGTCTTCTTTGGAGGCTTCCCCTTGCCCAGAGCCCAGCAGAGCTGCTGGCACATACTCAAAAGTGCTGACTGAGGTAAACAGAAAGCTCAAAATTATTCATCACTGATGTTTGCTACATCATGAACAGATTCACCCCAGATGAAAATGAAAATATTAACACCAGCATTTGCCACTCAGCCTACAGAGCCCAGGGCACTGGCCGTGTACAGCCTCTGCACAGGCCAGAACTCTGGGTCCTCCTTGCTCTACGATCCCAATCATGACCCTGAGGTTCCTTTCAAGACGTTAGCACTCATTCATATCAGCCATTTCCCACTGAGACTACCCTCATGCTTCTTTTACTAATTAACACGAGCCAGCAAGCACAACTACAGCTGCCTAAACCCAGCGTGCCTGGGCCTCTGCTGCCACCTAGCACCAAGTCCGGCTCTTCCAAAGGAATCTGAGAGAGAGCCACTTGTTCTCCTGGCTTGGTCCAACTCAGCTCTCTCACCACCCGTGGGCTGACCCCTTGACCGTGTGAATCTCATGCGCCAGGCTTGGTCAGAGAGAGATTTTAACAATCTCTGCAAGATGAATAATAGAAATAAGGCAATTAAAATAACCAGAAGTGCATTTGAAATCGTAGAAAATAGTCAACTAAAATTAAAAAAAAAAAAGCAAAAAAACTGTTTCACACTGCCTTCCTTAGTGGGAAGATTTTGAAATTCGAAAATATCCATTTATGAATTTGATTTCAAAAATACAAATATCTCTTTATTTTTCACATCAGTTTTATGCTGTCATTGACATAGATTACCAATGAAGTTTGATTTCCAAGATCTTTACATCTTCTCTGAGTTTGTCTTGCATTACTTTTATATAAGTAGATTTATCTTGTATGACCTTTTCAGATGTTTCAGTGGTGTGTTAGACAAGGACTTGTTTGTACAAATATCTCAGGATCGTACACACTGGCATGGCTGACAGCAAGAGCTGCAGCTCTGCTTCCAAGGAGGCCTTCTGACCGGACTGACTCTGGGTCAGCACAGGGTGTTAGGAAACCAGCCCCATTGTTTCTAAGATTGCACAAGTTAAAACAACAGCCCCAGTGTGTGCTCAGCTGCTGCATGACCACCCTCTTTTTGTTTTTTCGTGTCTCTACTTATCCTAACCTCCTCCCTCTGACCCAAAACCTGTTGTCTCACAACAAAAGGCATCAGGGCAGCTCCTGGGGTGGCAGGTGTCCCTGAAGGCTGGGTGCTCTTCCTGGGACAGTGTCCCTCTGCTGTGACCACCCCATACCCCTCACCTACCCGAGGTGACAACCAGCTGGGCAGTGCTTGTGGCCGACCCATATTCATTTCTGGCCAAGCATGTGAAGATTCCTGCGTCTTCAGGGAACGTTTCCGAGATAACCAGGGTGCAGATTTCCTCTGGAAGAGGAAAGAGTAATTCATCAGAGGGAATCCACGAAGTCACTTTCACGAAGTCAGATCCTCTGCCATTCTACAAGAAACAAACTAGGAAATGCTAACTACAGAATCGCTTTACAGAATGTACACAACAGAATCTCTTTATGTTTAATTCAACAAAGTAGCCTGGGAGACAAAGCTTTGGTGTCCGACCCATTCTTTGTGATTTTAAACAGCAGCAGTCTTGGGTTTCCTCATTTGTACAGTGGGGATAACACCTAATGGTATATCTGTGAATATAACACCAGATGTTTGCAAGTATGAAACTAACTGTACTTTGCATGTAGAAGATACTCAGGGAATGTTTGCTTCATTCTTCTGTCACGGCTACAATTAAACAATTTACTGCACAATTATTAGTATCTTATTTCTGGTTCTCTGACTTGAATACCTCTGAGAACAGAAACAATGTTTTGGTTTTGTCTCAGCATCTCATACATGAAAGGCACTCTATAATTATTTTTGAATAAATACATGGATGAGGTTTAGATTGCAGAGAAAAGTAAACAAGTTTTCTAAAGGATTCTCAGTGAGACTAGTCTTCCCACAAGCTTCCTTGATGTGTTTTAAATGTAACTGAACAGAATTCATTGTATATGAACTCTCAAGACTATTTTTATGCATAAAATAAGGTGTACACCCGCATATAGTTGATGACCAGCTGAACATATAGTTACACTTTTTAAGAAAAAAAAGAAAACACAAGCGTTGGAATGTTCTTTGATTTTCATGAATTGATATGTCACAATGATTTTAACTAGATAAAATCTTTTTTTTTTTTTTTTTTTGGAGACAGAGCCTCAAGCTGTCACCCTGGATAGAGTGCCGTGGCATCACAGCTCACAGCAACCTCCAATTCCTAGGCTCAAACGAGTTTCTTGCCTCTGCCTCCCAAGTAGCTGAGACTACAGGCGCCTGCCACAACGCCCGGCCATTTTTTGGTTGCAGCCATCATTATTGTTTGGCAGGCCCGGGCTGGATTCGAACCCGCGAGCTCAGGTGTACGTGGCTGACGCCTTAGCCCGTTGAGCCACAGGCGCCAAGCCACTAGATAAAAATCTTAATCCCATGTCCCAAAGTTTGTCCAACTTTTTTTCTCTTGGAAAATTTCATATAGCAGGATGAAAAATAGCAGTGACAATATGGCCACATTTTGTTGAGAGAGAGAAACATCATAGCTCATATGGTTCTGACATTACAAAAATGAAGAAAGCCATGAGGAATGAGATGAGCCAGGCTGTTCGTATTGAATTTTCATCTGGTAACATCTTACTTGAACAAAGGCCTATATGACATCTGTAAAATAAATTTTAGTAAGGAATAGAAATCAGGAAATGATTGCTTATGTCAGATAAAGGCTTACCTATCTGTACTAAAAAAACTGTCTCCAGAAACATTTAAACTTATCAATAACTTTAATTATGATCCATTTTAATCCAGTTTTCCTAGATTTACTTTCCTGAGGTTTTCTTTTTAAGAGACAGAGTCTCACTTTGTCACCCTGGGTAGAGTGCCGTGGCATCGCAGTTCACAGCAACCTCCAGCTCTTGGGCTTAGGTGATTCTCTTGCCTCAGCCTCCCAAGTAGCTGGGACTACAGGCGCCTGCAACAACACCCTCTATATTTTGTTGCAGTTTGTCCAGGGCCAGATTTGAACCTGCTACCCTCGGCATATGGGGCCAGCACCCTACTCACTAAGCCACAGGCAGCGCCCTTTCCTTAGGTTTTGACTTCAGGGCGTAAAATAAACTACTAAATCAGAAACTACTAATGACAAATTCTGTTCATTACAGTTACCTAGAAATTACTTGATCACAGTAACACATCCCGGAAGGCTAAATTGCATTTTTCTTAGACATACTTAACACTCTGTTAAACACAAATAAAACCCAGATTTTCTTGGTGAAAACTCATAAAATGATGAGGATAAGCAAGGATAAGATTATTAGGTCCCCTGGGTAATCAGGGTCATTTTCATAAACCTTCTTCCCAGGTTTTCCGCCCCCAGAAAGAAAGCCAGCTTATACCTTGCAAACCACATGGTTTGCCTAACATAAATGATAAAAAAGAACTCTCAGCTAAAACCAACAAGATGAAATTCAGTGTGGGTAAATGCAATGCTTTTATTAGTATTTATAAAGGACTCTTACAGGTAAAACTTACTAAATGCAGAATAAACATGTCTGAACACAATAATTAAGAAAATGCCATGAAGGCTATGTTAACCAGTTTGATGAAAATATTTCAAATTGTATGTAAAACCAGCACAGTGTACCCTACGATTGCATTAATGCACACAGCTAAGATTTAATAAAAAAAAGAAGAAAAAACTGTGAACCATATCATATGTAGAGAAGGCTATTTTAAATGTACAGGTTCAGGAATAACAATGAAACAAATTTCTGTGTATCTACGATTAAGTCTAAGGATAAAATATGACCAGTGCTTTAGAAATGCCTTGTTTGACCTCCCTCAGCTTAATCTTCCTTCTTCTATGGAGATAGCAATTCTTTTGATTTTCTGTGGATGTTTACTACATGTCTATATCCTTCAGAAATACATTTTTAGTTTTAAAAAATTGGGTCTCAGATATAAATCTGGTTATGCAAAGAAAAGGCAACCTTGTCACTGTTAGAAAACTGTCAGGAATCATCACATGCCATGAAACACTCCAATGTCCCTGGAAGTTTATAAAAGCCCCACAGGTGCTCTGTGGGCGAGGCTGGGAGTGGGAATCTCAGGCTTGCCTCAGTGGGGAGTCTGGGGGCCTCAGTGTGGGCAGGACCTGGATGGCCAGTAGGCCAGCAGGGAAAGTTGGTGAGGAGGAGTCAGCTCAATGTGGCCCAGCTCCAGTCGGAGTGGGAGCCTCGATGCTCTGCCTAGACTCATGTGCTCAACACAGGGCTGTGGCCAGCAGGGATCCCTTTCCTCCCATGGGCACTCGGTACCCTGAGCCACCTCACAGCTGCCCTTCCCGGGCGGGTTCTCTCATGGTGAAGCACATCCCCCACCAAGGTTTGTGGGGAAAATTTGTAAGACCTTGCAAGTCTAAAAATACCTTTACTTGGGCGGCACCTGTGGCTCAAAGGAGTGGGGCGCCGGCTCCATACGCCAGAGGTGGCGGGTTCAAACCCAGCCCCGGCCAAAAACTGCAATAAAATAAAATAAAATAAAATAAAAAATAAAAATAAAAATATCTTTACTAGATCTTCATGTAAAACTGAACTGCTGGCAAAGCGTAGAATCTCAAGTGGGAGGTAATTTTACGTCAGAACATTGAAGGTCTGGTTTCACTGCCTGTGTCCAGTGCAGACTGCTGGGAAGGCCCCACTCTGACCTGGATGGTCTTGGCACACCTGGGCTCCCACCCGGACACCTGGATCACCAGCTCTTGTTCTATGTACGCTGACTCTCTCAGCGATATGTCCTGCCCTGCGCTGTTCCATACAGAGGGCTTTCTCAATCTGGAAACTGACAGCAATTTGGGAACATCTTTTAATTATTTTATCGATGACCTTATTGATAATCCCTTCTGTCCCTTTTCTCACTGCTCTTCTCCTGGACCCCCGTCAGGCACATGGGGTCGACCGGGGCTGGTTCTCTCCTACATCCCTTCTTTGCCTCCTTTGCTGGACTCTGTGGGGTTTCTCAGCCTTAATTTCTGCTGCCAACCTTTTCATTCCAAGACATTCTTTGTCCTCCCCTCCCATTTTTTAAAACAGCTTTTCATTTTACTTCTTGGATGCACAAATTTTCTTGTCTGAAGAGAGATTTTGTTTTAATTTGTCTATTTTATACTCTTTGCAAATTTGTTTTCTCTAATTTGCTTTTTGGTAACATTTACCTATGACATTCATGTTAGAGGTTTACTTCAGACGTCTTTTATCTCTGCTTGTCTGATGTGACTGTGAGCTGATTAGAAGCTCTGACTACAGGACAGGAACTTGTTGATTTGGCCTTCCCTTCCCTGTGGCACACTCTTTGTAAGAGAAACTGCCCAATCATTATCTATGTATCGATTATTTTTCATTTGGGATGACATCCCAGGGCATGTTGTCACAAAGTTTGGGGATCACAGGGTTTTATACAGCCAACTTTTGTCCCAAAGACTTTTTTTTTGTTCAATCCACCATCCTAACCTAAAACTTGCATTAAGTTTTTAACTGTGTACGGTCTACTGGGATCTCAACAAACATCCCCAGCATTGCCCCCTATAACCCAACACTCAGAATGATTAAATAAATAAAAATTACTTCACATTTTGAATTACAGAATCAAAACACAAACTCTACTGTGTAAGCTCTAGGCGAGGTCACAGTGGGCAGTAGAGAGTCACACTGAAAGCAAGCCGTAACCCTCCAACCAGTGAGACACATTTTGTATTTTTAATTTTGCGTGCCATTAGACCAAGATACAGAAGTAACCCAATGCCATCTGTGCCTGTTTCCAGACAGCTGAGTAAGAGCCGGAGCTTTAACAGCTGCCAAGGGAGTCTTCTGTTCCCCACCCACCGACTGGGCTTGGAAGAATTCAATTAGTGTAAAATCAGAACGTCAAGAAGGCATGAACAGGTAACGTGGCGGGTGGGTGCTGGTCTCGAGTTATTAGTTCGCAATCCAGTCTGAAGAGGTCTGTGATGCAAGCTGCCTTCTGTCTAGACAGAGAGGGAGTGAGACACACCACACAGACAGCACGGTAGTGACAAGAAAAACCTGCCCAGCCGTGCAAAGGCACTGGGAGGCAACCTGCTTGTCCTGCTTTATCTAAGTATCTAGCCCCTAATGGGCTATATCCAGGCACTAGTGATCTTTTCAGTTTTATTTCTAGGACTTTAAAACATCTTGCCCATGAACAAGGAAGGACAGTAAAGGAGAAGAGAAAAAAGAGATTAAAAGAATAAGGGAGTGAGATAGAGAAAGAGGAGGAGAGGGAGAGAAGGAAGAATGTGTGTGTGAGAGAGTGAGAGAGAAAGAGGAGAGAGAAAGGAGAAGGGGAGAGAGGAGGGAGACGGGGGGAAGGGAGAAGGGGAGAGAGGAGGGAGACAGGGGGAAGGGAGAAGGGGAGAGAGGAGGGAGACAGGGGCAGGAAGGAGAAGGGGGGAGGAGGGAGGGGAGGGAGGAAAGGAACACTCACAAAAGCTGGCCCCCAAGAGAGAGCCAGTGACTAAGAGAAGGGAAGAAAGCAGAAAGGGAGGGTGATAAAATCTGAATGCTCAAATATTTTCCTGAATTTCAAAGGATATTTATGTTTTAGCATGTGGAAAGTATCACCAACCCAGTCCTATAAAATTTATCGCTTGCCTCAGATGAATTGTGGGTATGTCTTGGTTTTCTCCTTTCCACTTAACTAAAAATCAGTGATCAGAGAAGACAATTCCCACACACATTGTCTACAGAGGTGCCAAAAACAAGTATACACATTTTAAGGGAAAAACTGTATTAAATTTATAATACTCAAGTCATGTTTGACTTCTGTAATTACAAGAGGTGCTCAAAGTGGCTTGTGTTCATCCTTTGTTATCAATACATATCATTACAATTTTAATACTATTTTTTCTTCCTTAAAATGTGTGTATTTTTTTGCACCCTCTGTATAATAGACAAATTCAGTGGTCCATTAGATATAATAGTCAATTGGGTCATTTAAGGAAAGTAAACAGTCATACTTAGTTTTTGGTTTTTCTCTTACAACTTTAAGGGAAACCCTTGGCAACTAGTAGAAAAATCATACCTAGCTTTGTCAGGAATGCTGAAACTTATTTAAATATAAATATGCTTTAACATTTGCTTGTTCTGAGGTTCTTACTCAGAGCAACACACATAAGCAGTCACTTGAGAGGTCATTCACGTGTTTCAGGTTTAAAAGCACGATCACAGCACCTGTGGCTCAGTAAGGAGGGCGCCAGCCACATACACCGGGGTTGGTGGGTTTGAATCCAGCCGGGCCAGCTAAACAACAATGACAAATGCAACAAAAAAATAGCCGGGCATTGTGGTGGGCACCTGTAGTCCCAGCTACTTAGGAGGCTAAGGCAAGAGAATAGCTTAAGCTCAAGAGTGTGAGGTTGCTGTGAGCTGTGATGCCACGGCACTCTACCCAGGGCAACATGTCAAGACTCTGTTTTAAAAACAACCACAACAACAACAATAAAACATGATCACAGATTTTGTTTAACACTACATGCCAACGGCAGGTTTTCTGTTTCTTTTCTTTGCTGCTGTTGTTGCATTTTGGCCGGGGCCGGGTGTGAACCCACCACCCTCAGTGTATGGGACCGGCGCCCTACTCACTGAGCCACAGGGGCTGCCCCAACAGCAGGTTGTCTGAAGCAGAGCGTTCTGAGAAAGGAGCAGCTCTCACAGGGTCATGGTAAATGTAATCATGGCAAAATTATTAAAGTCAGGGAAAATCTCTTGTGTTAATTTTTTAAGAGCTCCTGACTACATGTTTTTTCCTTATATAAGATTAGCTTGAAATATTTCTCTACCAAGAAAAAACTGTTTTCAGCAAATGCTTTTATTGTGGTTGGAATGCAGGAGTCTATTTTCTTAAATACTTTCAGATCTAACTAAAGGTGAAAATAAAAATAAGAAAACTCAAGTGAACTTAGAAAAGCAGCTTATTTACACGTCAAGGACTTAGAGTTTCAGAGGAAGGCCTTCCACATCTCTGCTTTTCTTCATGGTTTTGCCATGTTAAAAGTAAGTTCTAGAGGTCAGGTGATTCCATGAAGCCACTTAGGACTAATTTTATTAAATGATTTATGACCAAAACTGTTCTAGAAGCAAAACAGCAAACCGTTAAGGATCAGATCAAGGTCACAGCTCCTGAAGCACATCTGGCAAGATCTGGACACTGACGCAGACACATACACAGGACAATGCTATGTTTTCCTACCCTTTGCTAGTTGCTGATGGGGAAAAATACAAAAGAAAATAGACTCCGGGAGGACACACTATGAAATACCTAGGAAAATTTTGTTTCCTTTACCAACACCCTTTCGTTCTGTGAGGAGTCATAAATATACAAGAAGTTTGAGGCAGGGCCAGCTGGGCCCTGATGAGATCCTGGGGCAAGATGACCTTCTTCTGCTTGTAGAACAGTAAAAGTTTATGGCTTAGGGCACAGAAATGAGAAACGCCTGGGGGTCAGTTTTGCTTATGTCCTCAGGCTGCTCTGGTCCCCTGGGAAGCCCAGTTGTGAGGGGGTTTGGGGGAGTCTGCGGCAGATTGTTCTTTTCTACTGGGATTTTGGGAGAATGTTTTCTCATCATTACTTCCGTTTTCTTTCTGAGTATAAAAGACTGTATTTTACAAAGCCTGAAGTCACTGACCCTCTTGTCTGGGTGGAAGTTAATGTTTTACTAATAAAGAAATTGATGTAAAATGCAGTGTGCCGACCCGCAATAAAGACGATATTGTCTTTAGGGGGGTTTCACATTTCCAGGCAACTGCAAAAACATCGCTCTGCTTATGGCTTTAAAGCAGAAACAAAGAACTATTGAAACCCAAAAGATCTGTTTACCTCCCTCCACCCAAAAAGAGATTCTTACCAGGTTCAGCTGCAGATCTAGGCTCTGTATGCCACATGGAAAAAAAAATCAGAACAGAGTATTAGAATGGAGCTCCATTAAATAATAAACTTACCAATCCGTTTCTATAACATGGTCTAAGACACATCTGCAGAAACATTAGCCAAACTCCACAGTACCAAAGACAAAGTGACAAGTGGTCAATTCTTGTTTCTACAAATACAGAAACTTGAATGCCAGTTAAAACCTCACACTGTAGTTCATAGATGACTTATGGTAGGTTTGTGAACCTCCTAAAATTATTTACCCAGCTTTGACTCCTAATATATACATGCATTTTTTTGAAGAAAGGAAATATAACTTCCACCAGTGTTTCAAAGGGGTCACTGCTTTAATTTACCAATCTCACACACTGTGAAACACCTGGTCTTTTCCACTCTTTGAAAATATAATTCAAGGCTTGGCAAGGTGGCTCAGGCCTGTGATCCCAGCACTCAAGAGGCCGAGGTGGGTAGACTGCTTGAGCTCAGGAGTTCAAGGTCAGCCTGAGCAACAGTAAGACCTCATTTCTACTAAAAATTGAAAAACTAAGGCAAGAGGATCACTTGAGCCCAAGAGCTTGAGGTTGCTGTCAGCTATGATGCCACCGCACTCTCCCCAGGGTGACACAGTGAGACTCTGTGTCCAAAAAAAAAAAAATATGTATACCATGGAATACTATGCAGCCTTAAAGAAGGATGGAGACTTTACCTCTTTTGTGTTTACATGGATGGAGCTGGAACATATTCTTCTTAGCAAAGTATCTCAAGAACGGAAGAAAAAGTATCCAATGTACTCAGCCCTAATATAGAGCTAAATTTATAGCTTTCATATGAAGGCTAAAACCCAATTATAGCACAAGAATACAGGGAAAAGGGAAAGGGAGGGGAGGGGAGGGGGGAGGACGGGTGGAGGGAGGGCAATTGGTGGGATCACACCTACGGTTCATCTTAGTAGGGTACTGGTGAATCTTATTAAATGTAGAGTATCAATGTCTTTATATAGTGATTAAGAAAATGCTATGAGGGCTATCTCTCACAGTATGATCAAAATGTTTCTGATTGTATATGAAGCACATTCTGCCCTATGATTGCACCAATGTACACAATTATCATTTAATAAAATTATTTAAAAAAAAA